>NMRB01000805.1:176563-194674 GCA_002633025.1 Notospermus geniculatus | reverse complement strand
GGTGCCTAGATATATCTTCACACCAAATCACAACACTCTATGTCAAATAGCAATGAAATGTGCCACCAAACAGTGAATTTTGAACTTTGACCTCTGTGACCTTGAAAAGTAGGTCAAATCAAAAACCCGGGATTTATGTGATGAAGTCTCATCAGAGGAACCCACCATAAAAGTTTCGTGGTTCTAGCTAACCGCGTTCAGGAGATACGGCCGAAAGAAGGTTTTCACAAAGCGCGCCCTACAGGCCAGAGTGTACAAGCAGCAGCGCTAAGTTTCGGTCCAGAGATAGTTTTTACCATAGGGTACCTGTACACCAAATTTCAAGTTTGTAACCCAAGCGGTTTAGAAACGTGCCACCCCTGTTAACGACGACGGACGACGACGACGACGGCCGACGACGGACGACACACCATGGGAGAAGCTCACCTCACAGAGGTGAGCTAAAAAGTCGTAAAACGGGCTAGAACGTGGAATGTTGGCCAAATATGTTTCTCTCGAAGTGCTGAGGTAGAGGAGCATCCTTCCCGTCCGAGCCCGTCCACGAAGTTCGTAAAGACTGTAACAAGAGGCCCATGGGCCTTGCGCTCAGCTGACATTTGATGTCTCAGTTTGATAGGCTAAGGCATTGGCCTAAGAGGTAGGGCCTACTGCAGTCTTAGGACGGTTCGTGGATGATGTCAAATTTCATTCACCAGGTTAGTGTTTCAGCCAGGATTTGAAAAAGGCAGGGCAGAGAGGCCTCCATTCTCAAAAAGGCAGGGTGCCATGATAGCCCATGCTTTGGTTCTCAGCCACCAAGGCCCAAGGGCACGTCACGTCACATCACGACGCAATCTGATAGTCTTCACACCAATGGACATTTTCTGCTTCGGGGGCCAAAGGGTTAAATCATAATAGGTGTATGTACTGTAAAAAAAAACATCATGGAGAATGCTGATCATGCTGACTCTGAGCAAATAATTCATAGTTTTCATGTACTAGTATTTACAGTCATAGTGATAAATGGGTTGGTCAGGTTGGAAAGGGTTAAACAGGGCATATTTCCAGCAATGACTAAATGCCAATCCCTTGTAAAAACCCAATATCAATAGGCCTACAAGTAACCATTTTGCATAAGACTGTCTTATCAGTAGTCTCGCGTCACCAGCCTCTCTCTCTTACAGGAGAGTCTGGTAGCAAAGGCCAAAACTTTCGTTACCGCCAGGTGGCGAGTGTCCAGCTCAGAGCATCCGAATCTGATTGGCCAACGGCTGATCATGGGCGCAGCCATGTTTAATCAGCCGTTGGCCAATCAGATTCGGATGCTCTGAGCTGGACACTCGCCACCTGGCGGTAACGAAAGTTTTGACCTTTGCTACCAGACTCTCTCCTGTAAGAGAGAGAGGCTGGTGACGCGAGACTATCTTATCAGCTGAAAGTTCAATGCAGTTGAGTATCAGATGCACGGTCCTCTGGCATTTTCCCGCCAAAAAGATCGTCAATACACTCTTAAAAAATTCTTGTCACCGCAACTTGTCTGCGAATATTGATGAGATGCTTTAGTCAGCCTGACGAATTATGTCATTCATGACACTACTTGTCATGGCGAGTCGCACATATCTGTGATGAGTTCAGTTTATCCAGTTGACAAGGTCTCCAGTTATGGCGATAAGTTGCAGGTGGCAGGACATTATTGCGCATGCGCTTCCCTCACATTTATCGCTCAATTTCTTGAACTCTAAGCATGCTGTCATCATCGTTGCCTCAGTAGCCACGAGGGTTTAGGGGTTATGTCTAGTAGTTTATATATTTCATAGGTCGTAGGTTCGAATCCCGCCGTAATCCCTGAAATTTGGGAGAGTTTTTCTTTCAAATGTACCTGTTATTAGTACTTGTAACTACCGCATAACGGTCTCTTGGCGCATAATTTTTAATTTTTGTGTAGCCTGAATGACGAGATGTAGTTTGTTTCAATGATAAGATGTCTCTTTTCCGAGGATGACAAGTTAAAAACTTGTCAATTGACAAGATAGACCCTGTCAATTTAAGCATATTCGGAGAACGAGTTCCAGCTTGTCAGTACGACGAGAAATTTTTTAGAGTGTACCATGCAGCCGAAAGGCCTGCGGTCTGAAGTATGATCAGTCATTCAAGTAAATATCTGTGTACTAGAAATGAATTGGGAAACGAAGTTGGTATGACTGGAGAGAGTACACTTTCTGGATTACAGCCAAATAAATTGTTGAAGAATGCAGGCACAGGTTTGGGAGAAATGGACTTGGAAATACAACGAACTCTGTCAGATTGAAATGCTGAAGTCGCGGTTCTACCCAAAGTTTTTCATGTCGTCCTTCATGACACTGAATCGATTCAAGTGATACGTCGCCTCACCTCTTAAAATAAACATTCCATTGGATTTTGCTACAATACTTAACTGATACTAACGACAGCCTGATGAAGTTGTGCTGGTTGCCTTTTCTTGTCGGCGTGTTTCATACTTTCATTTGACGTTTCCCACGCGATTCGATTGATATTGATCGCAGCGCCACATACATGCACACCAATGGCAGTCCAGTTACGGCAGGAAATGTAACTAAACCAACCTCGGCTGCTTTATTTGGCACCTATTCTAAACATTTCCATGTGCACTTGAGGTAGTCTGCAGGTGAGGTTCAGGCTGTTTGTTGGTCCTGTCTCGACGTTGGGATGCGACTTGGGTTTTGCGCGGGAATTGGATTGAGAGTACTGAACACAGATCAACGATCTTTGTAGGGCATGAGTTTAGTTGAAAAAGGCATGGTTATAGTGCAGAAAAGGCATTCTTGCCTTCAATAGAAGGCAGGGATGGTCAGAATTCAGGGCAGGGCGTTTTTTCCTGCTAAAAAGGGCAGTAGGGCGGACCATAAGCAAGGCAGGGCGCCGCGCCCTGCTATTCCGCTTTAGCTGAAACACTACAGGTGTGCATGTTTTGATGGGATAAAGTCTGCTAATTATGATTAGAGACTCGGTCCAATACAATGTTGCCAAGAATGAATCACATTTATTTTGGAAAGCCTACGGTTTGTCCCCTTGGGTGGTGGGAAGGGGTTAAATTTTAATGTTGGAAGATAGGCATACAATCCTTGGTGAATCGAGATACTAGTATATGTCAGATACTGTACTTTATTAGACCACCCTTGGTTGGGAAATTATCAGTAAGAAGGGGTTAATGTAGAATGAGACAATCCTTAGTATTAGACCCCCTTGGGTGGGAAGGGGTTAATACAACATGTTATGTAGGCGTTCATCCCTTGGTGAATAGGCCTTATCGCACCTAGCACATGGCTAATCAGCATAAAATCAGCGAAGCGGAAAGGGCCCAACCATCAGCGCCCCCGCAGTACATTCACAATGCATTGCCCTCTGCATTGCCTGCATTTTTTGTAAACAATGGCCAATAAAAGTAACTTCCAAAAGCCGGATGTCCCAAAACTAACTAGCTACGTGGGAGGCGTTATGAAGTGATTCAAATCGATAAAATATTGACTACCGATCGTTCTCGCGATCGCAAAAAATCGATGATTAATTCCAAAATATTAGCACATGTCATGATGGTGGCCCTGTCCCATAATTCCCTCTTCTATTGTCTCGACGGTCACGTGTCAGTATTGACCAATCAGCGCGGGGTTGGGGCGGGACTTGCGTGATAATGTTTGGTGATGTTTATGGCCTGTCAGTGTATTAATCATCGATTTTTTTCGATCGCGAAGACGGTCGGCAGTCAAACATTTATCGATTTGAATCACTTCATACCGCCTCCCACGTAGCTAGTAGTTTAGGCGCATCCGGCTTTTGGAAGTGACTTTTATTGGCCAATGTTGACAAAAAATGCAGGCAATGCACAGGGCGATGCATTGTGAATGTACTGCGGGGGCGCTGATGGTTGGGCCCTTTCCGCTTCGCTGATTTATGCTGATTGGCCATGTGCTAGGTGCGATAAGGCCTATTGATAAAGAGCTTATAAGACCACCCTTGGGATTAGGTGGGACGGTTTATAATGTTGAGGTTCTTGGTGACGAATCAAGACCGTGTCCCTTTAATATTATTGACACCTTCACATGAATTAATCCATGGTGAATAGGGAGCTATAAAATCATCATTGCCATTATTCTTGTTTGACTTTGACCTGCTATTCTATTTCCGCAACTCATAATCGGAATATGCCGAGGACTGGAGGGAGGCTTCGCACTTTCGCCAGACGTGTCTTCGGCAAAATTCACGGCAGTCCTGGAATTAGGCCGATTCCCCATCCTACACAACAACCTAAAAAAAGTAAAAAGTTTGCCCACGTCAACAAAGAAATTGCCACCTGAAAATCATCTTCGTTGCATGCGTTGATTTTTCATCATATCGGGAAGAATGTGAGTTGTGGGTATTTTGTCGTAATTTGCCTGACATTTCATGAGCACTTCGACGAGATTCGAGTGGTGGTTCATGGTCATGCCAATTGGTCATTCTTCGTTCTCTCGCTACGGTAGAGGATCACAGGTCTCTGACGTCATCAGAATCAACCCAGTGACGAGCCTTCCGCCTCATTACTTATTCACTGTGAGAGCCGAGGGCAGAGCAAGCGATCCAACTGTCGAAACTCACAATGCCACGGTCATTTAATTGGTAATCATTGCGTCATTAGGTTCTTAGAATGAAAAAAAAAATCTTACCTAGCGTCTCATTGTTTAGATGTGCTGAACTCCTTCGAAGTAGACGATTGAACTGCTGAATGCAGACTCCTGGCCTTAGCTGTGAATTCCAATGATGATGACGTCAGACACTGGCAAATGATACGCTGGCGCAGAAGGCGCGAAAATTCAAATACCCCTGTTTTTTATTTTGTTGAATAGCGCCCCCTGGTGAACAGATCTGGCATTAACTTCCCTTTGAACTGATGTAGAAAATATCAACCTATCTATCCCATCACTTTTTGTCTACATATTTATCATAGGGACCGAGATATTGCGATATTTCATTTTACACAAAACGCCCCCTGGTGCGCCTAATATAGGTCAAATTGCGCTCATTTTTGGTTTACGAGGAGAGTTCACCAAGGGCTACCTTCAGATGTAATTTGGAGTCTCTAGCTGTTATGGTTACAAAACGTCGGGCATAGTTGGACAGAAGGACTGCTGGACTGGTGGACTGCAGGACTGACACCCTGACGCCACTGAATACCTATTTGACTAGCTCCGCTGACCTTTGGTCAGCTGAGCTAAAAAGTGGTCGGTTTACTCGACACCACGACGTTTTACATGTAAATCGATTCTGCTCAATATTGCGTTACGTTCTGCAGCAAGTGCCCATCATTGAGATTAACTCCTGAAGGTCATTCCTGTACTTTCGGCCTCCGCCTAAACAATACATGTAAAAGTTCAAGCAATAATTTAAAAGATGTATTGTGTAGAGGCCTACAACGATGCCCTTGTAGAGAATAAAACTGCATGTATCGTTAAAATTGTCGAACAATTCGGCGACCTGTGGAAACTGGACGCTCAGCAAGAATATTCTGTATGGCACTGATGTCAACAGATAGGCGGCGCTGACACTTATCAGCATCTTGGTTAGATGTGCCGTATCCTTTCCTTCCTTTTTTGGCCCTTTATTCAGACTTAGAATCGTGCGTGTTTTTGAGGATTTTCTCACTTCCAGAATAATTATGATGTTGCAAACGATGATCATAGTGAAGGGCAGAATAGTCCCTTGAGCTAACTGGAACCCTGTCGCTGCCATTGTCCCTACTGGGTCGTCCGGGATGAATATTATAAGGTTTTCTGAACCTGTGGATAACAGAGAGCGAAACCAAAATCAGGATCGCACAAGCTTTACTCAGCAGAGTTTTGCAGCATGAGGTTCAGTACCACCACACTTGTGCGTAGCCTGCATCACAAAACTTGCTAAAATTTTACAATAAACCACTTTTTTTTAAAAATTTTCAATGAAGTTAACAAATCACAGTGACACTGCAAGATAAAGAAAAGTCTTTTCTAGAGTTTCAGATTGTAAAGTTCCACTTGATAAAGACCCCGGTTGGGGTCGAACTTTCGTGAATTCTGGAGATTGACTTGCTTATTAGCAAGATAAAGAAGCAAGTAGACTCGGGACCCAGTCGTTGTGTCGCTCCGGCCGCCGCACTCATACACTCCACAAACGACTGGGAAAGCAAGATGCAAAATCAGCGGCTAGCGTACCGACGACCACAACACATACTGGTCGTCGGTACGCTAGCCGCTGATATGCATCTTGCTTTCCCAGTCGTAACTTTGTGGACTGTAGCGCGGCGGCCGGAGCGACACAACGACTGGGTCCCGAGTCTAGAAGCAAGAAGCCCAAATTATCCGCAACCTTTCTCCCGACAGTGTGACCGAAGAACAATTTAATGTTGGATCTCATCAGAGACAAATTTCGCCCCCAGGATACACCAACGACGACATTTAGGTTACGATTTTCTATTGTCTGAGTATACCCGAACAATAGATAAGCGTCGTCGACCTAACAGGGCCGTTGGGAAAACTTCGACACTACTCGGTCTTTCGAATTTATGACACTCAACATTAGGGAGTTTTCTCAAGGCCCCCGAAACGCCAACGCGCACGCCAAACTCATTGTTCGATGCCACGAAGAGAGCACCGAACAAAAGGATAGACGTTCGCGTTGGCGTTTCTGGGGCTTTGCGAAAACTCTATATTTAGACGGACTACCCGTAAGCCTAGTTCTTACTTCGACGCACGGCCATCGGTGTCTGACGCGCGTTCAAAATCTGAACGCCTACATAATGAAGTAGGCTTACAGTGCCTTGCACAATTGACCTCCCTTCCGCGCCGCGCACCATCCGCGTACTGCATGCAGCGTCATGCACGTACCACCCTCGTATCTTCCGAGGACGTGGCGCAGCGTCATGGAAGGCATGCAGTAAAGACGTAACGTCATTCACCCGACGTCACGCAACAGAGACGCGTGACGTACCCGTACCATACGTGATGAACTGAAGCCTACCTTCCTCGTCATGTACGGGGAAGGTACGCGGATTTAGGGAGGTCAATTGTGCCAGGTACTGATGTATGTCGGCGTATAGATTTTGATCGCGCATCCATTTACGCGATTTTCGAGCGGCAAACGCTCGAAAGCATTGTTTGTTTCCGCGGCGTTGGTCACGGACAAAGGATGCGACATCGCACGGCACCGCTCGAAAATCGCGTTAATTTCTACCGGTGCGACGCCGCAACCATTGTTGTTTCCGCGGCGTTGGTCATGGACAAAGGATACGGCACGCCTGCGTTGCGGTAATCCGGTGCTATTATGCGGTACCGTTGCGGCAGGTATGACACATACGCGTGGTTCACTTTTGCGTTAAATCTGACTGAACATCGACGTTCGTTCAAGCAATATGGGGTTTCCCAAAATGACGTCAGAAAATAATGAAAAATATTGGAAATCACCTGCGGCACCGCTGCGTTCCACCGGACAGAAAGTCCCGAGACTTTCGGTCCGGTGAAACGCAGCGGTGAAATATAGCAACGCACCGCAACAGCATGTATGTTGGGGGGGGGGGGGGGAGTCATTCATGAGGATTTTTCACCAGAAAGTATAATCAGGAAGTATCATTGACAAAGTTACCATCACGCCTGGGCGTTCCCCTAAATTCATTTATTTCATTCATTTCATTCAAGGATGTACATGACGGGACTTGAAAATACCGTCAAAATATTTGGATGCTCACGACACTTCCTGTCTGTTTTGACTCACCCTGCTAAAAATTGAGTGCTTAATGAAGCCATATAAATCTTCCAAATGAAGACTAAATGAAGACTTAACAGTAAGGCTGGATTTGGAACAACTAAATCTTCAATAAGTCTTCAAACAAGAGGCCCATGGGCCTTGCGCTCAGCTGACTTTGTAATAGTTGTTTGGAGTGGCTAGTGTCGTGGGCAATTGTTTATGAGGTGGGGAAGACATTGTGTGTAAATTTGTTGTTTATTGAAAACAGGAGGATTACAAGAGAATGATATTTCTTATCAGGTAACAGGAGCAGTCAGCCGCGCATATTGCCAACAGATGGCAGCAAAGTCTTAGCGGACCAACTTACAGGAAAATCTACGTGATTGCTGCTCGATCGATAATGACTGGGTCCGCTAGATGCATTGAATTGAGCTAAAAACAGCTTCCAGATAAAGACAGTGTCGAAATTTTCAGTACGTTTTCCACAAAGATTCAACTAGCAGTTAATTCGAAGACTTGATCATCACTGCCGGTGAAACGCAAGGTACGGGGCAAAACACTTGAAACCATGACGGCGACCACCGGCAACAACAACCATAAAAACACAAACACCATTTTCAGAGATTGCTGATCGACTGGCAGCAATACTTCTCATATAAAGGTCGCCTACAGTACAAAGTAACAACAATTTAAAAGACTTTGTCAAACACATGTAGCTACTTGGCCGTGTCACCTAATACCCCCATCACACTGAGCTAGTTCTCAGTACGTTCTGGAAAATGTTGGCAAACGGGCTCGAACTGTGCGCGAACGGAGTGGACGTAGTGGCAACGTTTTACAGTCTTTTTACGAACTTCACGGACGGGCTCGGACAGGAAGGTGCTCCAGCACTTCGAGGCATTATTTGGCCAACATTACACGTTCTATAGCCCGTTTTGCGATTTTTACAGGACGGGACAGGACGTTTTGAGAACTACATCAATGTGACAGTACCTAAAGGGCCTGTCACACTGGAGTAGTTCTCAAAACGTTCTGCGCCGTCCTAAAAAATTGTAAAACGGGCTAGAACGTGTAACCCTTCGCCAAATAATGCATCGATGTTCTGGAGCACCCTTCCCGTCCATGAAGTTCGAAAAAAGACTATAAAAAGTTGTCACTACGTCCACTCCGTTCGCAGACAGTTTGAGCCCGTTTGGCAAAATTTTCAAAAACGTACTGAGAACTAGCTCAGTGTGATTGGGGCATGAAGCCTACTAGTGTCACACTGAAGTAGTTCTCAAACCGCCCTGCCCCGTCCTAAAAAATCGCAAAACGGGCTAGAACGTGTAATGTTGGCCAGCGAAGTGCACAGAAAAAAATAATTGTCTCAGTTTGAGAAAAAAAAGCATCTCCGAGCTTTGCCAATAATAGGAGATCACTTTTGTCTCAAAACGAGATCATAATTTGTCTCTTTTATTGAGTAATTCCCTACTCAGAATGAGATAATCTACCTGTCTCAATTTGAGAAAACCTTTTACTCAAATTGGAGCATGGAAGTATAATCCTTCCATGATTGGAGACAGGGATTTGTCTCCAATTGAGAGATATTAGTCTCCTATTATTGGCAAGGCTCGGAGATGCTTTTTATCTCAAACTGAGAAGCCGCCTGCTGTACGAATGAGTAGAGAAACACAGAAAAATATGATGTCAATTTTGTATCTCCAATTACAAAACGAACATGCATTGTTAAAACAATTTGAATTGCAGCTCCACCCCAGGCTAGATGCACTACATCTCTGACGGGGGAAGCCTAGACTCTGTTTCTCAACAGATGTCATCGTATACTAAGTACATGCTCTATGTAGCCTACTGCACATAAATGTACCATGCATGCAGGCCCAGGCAATCAGCACTGTGAAGAAAACTAGTGTATCAAAACAGGACTGGCATTCAGACAGCAACTGTTTCTATGCCTTCGACACGCAGATCTGCATTAGAAATGACTTACTGATGTTAAACATCCCGGGAAAATATGGGAGCTGGGGAGAAATTTGGAAAATGGTGGTAAACGGTAGTACTTCTGTACGTGCGTAATCAACATTCAAATTGAGATTCAGCTTGTCTCAAAATGAAATGCGGCATCTCTGATTAAGAACTAAACGTCTCAATGCCATTGCAGAAATCAATCTCATCTCAAATTGAGATCAACTTTTTTCCTGTGACTCAATATGAGATGTCACTGCCTCCATTCAATGTCTCAAACTGAGATAGGCATTACTCTACGCCCCATTTTGAGATGGATTTTATCTCATAGTGAGATAATCTGTTGTACTCAATGAAGGAAAGGAATTGATTTTTATCTCAAAGTGATGCATACCGTGTCTCATAACATGCAATAGATGAACACAGTTTCATGAGGAGAAGATGCACTCTCAGAATGAGACAAATAACTGACTCTAAACCAGTACTAGACGATATACGTCTCAGTTCGAAACAATTATTTTTTTCTGTGTGCTGAGGAGCATCCTTCCCGTCCGAGCCCGTCCACGAAGTTCGTCAGGACTGTAAAAAGTGGTCGGTTTACTCGACACCACGTTTTAAATCGATTCTGACCAATATTGCGTTACGTTCTGCAGCAAGTGCCCATCATTGAGGTTAACTCCTGAAGGTCATTCCTGTACTTTCGGCCTCCGCCTAAGCAATACATGTAAAAGTTCAAGCAATAATTTAAAAGATGTATTGTGTAGAGGCCAACAACGATGCCCTTGTAGAGAATAAAACTGCATGTATCGTCAAAATTATCGAAGAGTTCGGCGACCTGTGGAAATTGGACGCTGAGCAAGAATATTCTGTATGGCACAGATGTCAACAGATAGGCGGCGCTGACACTTATCAGCATCTTGGTTAGATGTGCCGTATCCTTTCCTTCCTTTTTTGGCCCTTTATTCAGACTTAGTATCGTGCGTGTTTTTGAGGATTTTCTCACTTCCAGAATAATTATGATGTTGCAAGCGATGATCATAGTGAAAGGCAGAATAGTCCCTTGAGCTAACTGGAACCCTGTCGCTGCCATTGTCCCTACTGGGTCGTCCGGGATGAATATTATAAGGTTTTCTGAACCTGTGGACAACAGAGAGCGAAACAGAGAGTTTTGCGGCATGAGGTTCAGTACCGCCACACTTGTGCGTAGCCTGCATCACAAAACTTGCAAAAAAATTTACAAAAAAACACGTTTTTTAAAAAAATTCAATGAAGTTAACAAATCACAGTAACCCTGCAAGATCAAGAAGCTAGTAGACTCGGAACCCAGTCGTTGTGTCCCTCCGGCCGCCGCGCTCACTCCACAAACGACTGGGAAAGCAAGAATATGCAAAATCAGCGCCTAGCGTACCGACGACCACAACGCACATCTCGGCGAATGAAATTGCCCGAAAGCAATCTACTAGGGAAAATCTGGCACACTTTTGATTGGTTGTTATTTCTGTGGATGATGTAATCGCCAGATCCAGGCATGTCTCGAAACTTTTCAACCTCACTAGCAGGATATTGATAAATCCGTAAGTACGGCTTAACGCACACAGCATCGAACATAGGTACGAGGATACAACCGTCCTTGACCTCGAGGCAAGTTCCGGTCAGCAACGAACAGCCGACGGCCGTTCAAGACGCGGTTTCTGATTGGCTGAGCTGACTCAAAATCCGTTAAGTGGTCGTCGGTACGCCAGCCGCTGATTTTGCATCTTGCTTTCCCAGTCGTTTGTGGACTGTAGCGCGGCGGCCAGAGCGACACAACGACTGGGTCCCGAGTCCAGAAGCAAGAAGCCCAAATTATCCGCAACGTTTCTGCCGACAGTGTGACCGAAGAACAATTTAATGTTGGATCTCATCAGAGACAAATTTCGCCACCAGGATACACCAACGACGACATTTAGGTTACGATTTTCTATTGTCTGAGTATACCCGAACAATAGATAAGCGTCGTCGACCTAACAGGGCCATTGGGAAAACTTCGACAATTGGTCTTTCGGATTTATGACACTCAACATTAGGGAGTTTTCGCAAACACCAACGCGCACGCCAAACCCATTGTTCGATGCCACGAAGAGAGCACCGAGCAAAAGGATAGACGTTCGCGTTGGCGTTTCGGGTGCTTTGCAAAAACTCTATGGGCCGTATTCTAGAAGCTTCCTTAAGTGTAAGGTCGACCTTAATCTATTGTGTTCTACCCTGCAAACAATAGCTAAAGGTCGACCTTACACTTAAGGAAGCTTCTAGAATACGGCCCTTTATTTAGACAGATTACCGTGAGGCTAGTTCATACTTCGACACACGGCCACCGGCGTCCGACGCGCGATCAAAATCTGAACGCCTACATAATAAAGTAGGCTTGTGTCGGCGTACAGATTTTGATCGCGCATCCATTCACGCAGTTTTCGAGCGGCAAACGCTCGAAAGCATTGTTTGTTTCCGCGGCGTTGGTCACGGACAAAGGATGTGACATCGCACCGCTCGAAAATCGCGTTAATTTCTACCGGTGCGACGCCGCAACCATTGTTGTTTCCGCGGCGTTGGTCATGGACAAAGGATACGGCACGCCTGCGTTGCGGTAATCCGGTGCGATTATGCGGTACCGTTGCGGCAGGTATGACACATACGCGGGGTTCACTTTTGCGTTAAATCTGACTGAACATCGACGTTCGTTCAAGTAATATTGGGTTTCCCAAAATGGCGTCAGAAAATAATGAATAGCGTGTTCGATTACTTCATCGTCGGGCAAGCCCCGGAAGGAACAAGCTGAGCGTGCGCACAACAGCCAGTAATCGAACGGTCTCGTGCCTTCCTCGGGGAAACCATCATGGCGGCCACAGACGAGGAATGAACAGTAACTTTCTCTAACGTTGCCGCCATTTTCCACGAGAAGCCCACCTCGGCGGGTAGGGCTAGTCGCGCGTGGTCCGAGGAAGCCCCGATGACGTAGTTCCGGTGTAAACGAACGGCCTAGAAAAATATTGGAAATCACCTGCGGCAACGCTGCGTTCCACCGGACAGAAAGTCCCGAGACTTTCGGTCCGGTGAAACGCAGCGGTGAAATATAGCAACGCACCGCAACAGCATGTATGTGTCATGTCAAATGTATTCCCTTGTTTGTTTCGATCAGGTAAAACGCTGCGGTGAAATGAACGCATCGCATCGCCGCACCGGAGCACGAACCGCATCTATGTGTCTTTAGCTTTAGCCTAAACCTCCGACCATAGAGCTACTTTTTGGGGAGAAACGCTTTGCGTGGTCGCGGCGTCATAGCTGGATTTTAATCAGCGTTGACTTTAGGTAGTACATGTAGTTGGGTTGGTGACCGGATGAATGATTTGGTACTGGTGACAGTCAGTCTGAGACTGTCAAGAAATAAAAAAGCCCAAATCATATTGTGGATTTCTCTTTGATGCGTCGAAGAGCACTGCTGATTTTAACACTCATGATATATGAAATTTATCCCTAAAACTGTTGGCACATTCTGAAATCTGTGGCCATTGTACACAGACCTTCAGAAGCGAGGGTCAGTGAGATCATATGACACACATGAATTTGTGAAGTAGTAGGCCTACTGTCAGCTCAACTTGACGAATCTGTATGGTAGAGATATATTGTAATCTATGCAATCAGTGGCCGCGGCGGGAAACCGAATTCGCCCGAGATCTTTTTGTAATGCATGTCGGGTTAGTAGTCAATACTCACATCTCTATCTTGAGCCCCGGAAGTTGGCATGGTGTCCATTTCAAATTCTATTTCTGAACGCCAAACAGTCTCGCTCACACCAAAATAGCCACCATGCATTCTTCCATTCGAATTCGATGCTGCGTTGTGCTCAACTAAATTTCAAATTCAAACTCAACTATGATGCCGTCATTTCCATTTATAGACTGACCAATCAGTGACAATCCGGGTACGAGGTTGATTAACAGTAGGTCAACCTCGCACCAATCGACACCTGCTTCTGATTGGTCAAGTCTACAGACTTTTGAAATAGAGTTTGAATTAGACATGATACTAACATCCGGTGCTCAAGGTAGAGATAGGAGTATGGGGAATTCAAACGCCTGAGTCGGATTGAATAGGCCTGATTATCACTTGGTGTCACAATGGACATACCACACGTGCGTAACAGAAAAGAGATATTTTTACGATCAGATCTCAGGACGAACATCCACATTATGTGTACGTCATTTTTCAAACTTTACCTGTATTTGCGTCTTTAACATAGTGCCAAGCATATGCAAAGTAGCAGTTAACAGCAGTGAGTAAAACCGTCCCCGCGACCACAACTGTCCTGGCCCGACCAGGCGTACAGTATCTCGGTGCGATCAAAGGAAAACGGACTGCAATGGCCCGGTCAACTGACATGGCCGTCAGGAAATATCCCGACAACGCGGAGCATATGGAGAAGACGACGAAATTTGAACTGAAATGGAGAAAAATAAAGAACACTCTTGCTGTTGAAATGATGACCAAAAATAGAAGTGACACGTTCCATCTTTGACAGTCCTTTTCATTCGGTTTTCTCTCCTGAATTTCATGAACGTAATTACGATGGCCTTCCGCCATCTTTGTTTCTACGGGATTTCCACGTATGCGAACGACCTTTTGATAGGCAAATTGTATTTTCGACCGATTGCATTTTGTTGGTTTGCCTACCAGATAAGTGTATGCTCATGAAATCTCAGTAAAATCCAAGATGGCGGCGGCTGTCGAAAAAAAACCTCATGCTGCGTTTAGCGCATCCGTTAACCGCAAAACTCAAGCAAAACTGCGATCAACGGACACGGTAAAGGAAACAGTCGTTGCCGGAGGTATGTGACACAGACAATGGTTTACTATGTCCCAAACCGTTTGGACGGACCCGATGACCGGAAACGTTATTAAACGGATACGATAAACGTGGTATGTGTCTCTAGCTTAACCGCCCATAGGTTATCCCTACCGCCACGTTTCAACGTCATTTCAGGAACTAGGCCCAGACAGCCGACCGCATTCCTTCTGATCACAAGTACCGACCCAGTACTGGCTCAGTTGTGCAGGGTCGGATCCAGGCCGGGCGTGGGGGCATACGCCCCCCCCCCCCATTTTTGGCAGAGCAATGATTTTTTGAGCAAGAAAAATTTAATCACATAAGAAAAATGAATTTTTTGCTCTCAGATGCCATGAAAATGCATCTAGCACTTGAATTGTCAAATTTTTCTGGGGAGGACCCCCCACACCCCCCTTTGGGCTTCGCGCTTTCAGTGCTCACCACCTTCGGCGAGCTACGCCCCCCCCCCCTTCTGTCAACCCTGGATCCGACCCTGGTTGTGTGCACTCTTCCAGCTCCTAAAATTAATGAATTCAATTCTTTAGCTAAATACCTACATAAGCTGAATATCTCTGTCATGTTCCACCGTTTTGTGCAAAAAGAAAGGCGTGAATACGTTCGCCAAGATGACCAAAGCATTATCCACAACGGCCATGGCTGTCATGTAGACGGACGGGGACATATTCTTGTTGTTTCCCTTGTTTGCGATGAGCATGATGAGGATGTTACCAGGTACGCCAAGAAAAAAGAAAGGTATTGGAGAGTAGAACGTAAATGTCTCGACCACGTTTGCAAAAGTGTCGACATTGCCGTATCTGCATGTTGTTTCCCGCTTGAGTGTCATTTCACTGGCATGTTGCGCTGTGTCGGCCATCGAATCCGCCGCGTGTGTGGTCAGTTCAGTCATGCTGACGACGGAGTGAATACGTTGACTAAAACTCCAAACTCAAAAAATGTTGTGCCATTTATCATGTTAGCTCGTCTCCCCTCAGGCTAAGAGGGCGCATTTCTGACACCGACATAATTACAGGTAGTTTTTTTTCAAGTTGTACACTAGACACATCAAATAATTCCTCGGGCAAACACTGAATTTTACAGTGTAGATGTGTTCCTCGCTCAATCTTCCGGCTTTATACTGGAAAAAGCGGAAAGGAACGGAATAGGTTAATCGTTGTGTAGATCGTTAGATCAAGTCATCGCTGAAGAATAGTCTCATTTGCGGCAAAACTCAATGCGGTAGGGGTGTTTTTTTAAATCGACTGACCCGGCTGAATGACGAGTCGACAACGGTGGGTCAGTCAACTTTAAAAATACCCCTACCGTTGCAATCGCAATGGGATAAACGCTGGTTTGTGTCTCCAGCTTTAGGATAAAGCTAAAAGACACATAGATGCGCTTCGTGCTCCGGTGCGGCGATGCGATGCGTTCATTTCACCGCAGCGTTTTACCGGATCGAAACAAACAAGGGAATACATTATTTGACATGACACATACATGCTGTTGCGACAATCGCAATTTAATATGTCCCGGGCTTGCTTATTGATTTCAGCCTTTGTGGGGTAACCACTGCTGTTTTACCATTAACCATTTCCTCTCGGAGACTTGTGCCTGCACTGTAAAAACGAATGGGCTCGAGAGACCCATGATTTTGTCCACTACCTGGACACATGGGTTTTGAAACGTGTTCAATGGAGAATGGGTCCATGGTGCCCAGAATATTTGTTCTTCGAGCCTGAAACGGACAGGTCTATAGGTTCCAGTAACCCATAATGAGAGTTTCAGAGGTCACTTTGGCCCATCTACGAATGCTACCGTGGGGTGTTGGCACCCATGAGCAGCAATAGTAGATGGGCCAAAGTGACCTGTGAAACTGGTCATTATGGGTTACTGGAACCTAAGGACCTCCTCGTTTCAGGCTCGAAGAACAAATATTCTGGGTACCATGGACCCATTCTCATCTCAAACCCACGTGTCCAGGTAGTGGACAAAATGGTTTTTACAGTGTGGTTTTCCCAGAACGGGTCACAAAGTATGACCGTTTTTTTACACTTTTTTGAGTAAAATTGAGAAAAAGAGTTTTTGGCTGTCGTATATGAACTTACCCAGCGGAATATGGGCAATAACTCAAAAGTATACAGTTGACAAAGATAACTTCCAGTCTGGAAATGACTGTTAATATGTGAAGGGGTGCATAACCTAAAGTTGAAGGTCTTCGTTTGACATCTTCTCTTTAATATTGAATTGGACCATTTTACCCCAAAGATCAAAGGGCCGATAGGGTAATTAAGACCGTAGGCGTGAAAACAGTGTGATTAGGACCCTAATTAGCAGACATCTCTTCCAGGACCTCCATTAGCAGACACCTCTGTCATGAGGACCTACCCTAGCAGACACCTCTGCCAGGAGGACCTCCATAAGCAGATATCTATCTCGTCCAGGAGGACCTCCCCTACATGCCCTAGCAGACACCTCTGCCAGGAGGACCTCCCCTAGCAGACACCTACTGCCAAGAGGACCTCCATCAGCAGACATCTCTGCCAGAAGGACATCCATTAGAGATACCTCTGCCAGGACTTCCCCTAGCAGACACCTCTGCCAGGAGGACCTCCATTAGAGATACATTGTACTCTGCCAGGGCCTCATGACCGCTAGTCAGAGACCGGAGCCACTAACCCATAAAGAGGCTCCTACCTTTGATCACTGAAAAGTTTTTTGGCAACATCGTTGGACCAAAATGAGATGACCTTTTGGTAGTGCATCCCATGGCCATGGTAAGCGTAATATGTGACCCGCTCTGGCAAAACGAGTTGCTCTTAGCTTGGCAGGTTGAGACCAAATGTTTGTCAGTTTCAATATTTTCTGCCGATTATGAAATCTGAAAGAATCGATTTCTTCCATTCTCTCCTGGTGTCATCTCGGTTCGTTTACGCTCACCTTCTGAGCGATATGCGACTGTTCGCAAAAGCGGGTCACATATAATGCACTACATTAAAGGAATGAAATACACAGAACCTTGAAGAAGCCAGATTTTGGCACAACATCTTATTGAAATTGACACATTAATCACAGGGAAAAAAATTGGGGTGTGATACATGGCACGGTACCACGACACTGGCCAGGTGGGCCTAAATTTGAATTCGAACCAAATGAAAACTGAGATTACTTCTTCTTTTTCTTCTTTCCCTTTCCTTTCTTTTTCCCCTTTTTTCCACCTTTCTTTCCACCCTTCTTTTTTCCTTTCTTGCCCTTCTTTCCTTTTTCTTTCTTCGGTTTCGCACCCGGGATTGAATAATCCGGCACAAATGGCAGTTCATTTTTCTCGTCAATTTCTGGCAGATCTCCCTGTTTTGCACTGTGGAGAATCTGCCAAGATTCCTTCTCATGGCAAACAAGATCTATCGGTAGATAACCGTCATGATTTTTCGCTTTCATATCTGCACCTCCGAGAATAAGATGCTTGACTGCTTCAGAGTGGTTGGCTAAAAAGGGAAAAAGTCACAAAGCTCAGGATGAAGTAGGCCCAGATTAGGAGAGGGGCACAGGCATGGGGGGGGGGGGGG
>NMRB01000805.1:159016-172160 GCA_002633025.1 Notospermus geniculatus | reverse complement strand
CGCCATAATGAACCCTGAGGTCACGGCCTTGACCTTTGAAAACCATTTCGCATTCATTCGTGCGGGGCGGATGACTCCTCTTTTTCTCCGTAGTTTTATGACAATTTGCACAGGGAAAGCAAAATTCTTACCGACGGTCACGTTTATAAGTGTAAAAAGAATCTTCAGCACATACCCAAGTAAGCTGCCGATTCCTAGTTTTTCTATAAAAGAGGATTTAATTTAGGCGACGAGAGAGAAATCGGCAGGCCTAGCCGGTCATAATTTTTTTTTATTACTAATTGGTTACGGTATGTCGCGCATCCATTCCATGTCCGCCTCTTTGCCCTTCCTCAAAGCCCGGAGACAGCTATCCTCTCCTCTTTATCAACTGACGTTGGTGTGAGTGGATGATGCTCTGGGACTTGGATGCGAAATGGGCATATACCGAGAAAGCAGCCTCTGAACACTCAATTGAGCAAGGAGAGGGCACTGGCTCCCTACCCTTCGGGGAAAATTATGGCATTGGCGGGAGGGACCTCCATCAGTGGACCAGTTCAGGGCCGTATTTAATAAAGGGGTTTAATAAAGGGGGCAGGCTGCCCCCCCCCCCACCAGAGCCAACCAAAATTAAAAAACGTGACTTTCATGTCAGATGTGGATTTGGGGCAAAAAAAGGTCTTCTGCACCCCCCCCTCGAGAGGCTTTTGCCCCCGCCCCAGGACCAAAAAATTAAATATGGCCCTGCAGTTATAATATGGTTTCCTTCAGCTAACCCACGAGGCCAATCAACCAGCATTAACATGACCTCCAGAAAACGCTTGATCATCGACACGGACTGTGGCCTTGATGATGCCCAGGCTATTCTCATGGCGCTGTCTCATGACATGGATGTCGTCGGAATCACCACATGCAGTGGTAACACCGGTGTGGACCAAGTCTGTAAGAATGTACTCAGGGTGCTGAAAGTCGCCAACAGACTTGAGGTGAGAAGGTCAGAGGTTAGACTAGTTTCGTCGTTCCGCCTCGGTCTACTACACTAATGTATATTTTAGCAGTAAAGACAGGGTACCAGTCTAATCAGAGGTGTATGTGTGTCCTTGGACAAGTCTCTCCACTCCCCAGTGTTCTCCACAAGCTGTTTTAAACCTCCGGGTTGGCCCGGCCCCCTCTTACTCCTTAAATTTAGGGTACACATATGCTTTTTCCTGTGTTTGAAAATAACCCCCTTATGGAAGGAACCAAGGAAAATTCCCCCTTCTGCGGGCTTTTTTCATCCAATTAGACCCCCTATGGAAACCAAGATATTTTCACCCCTTTTTCGGGAGGGATGAAATGAGACTCGGATATGATGGACTACACGAGGTACTCCTTGGGGATAAGGTAAATGCCAGGGTAAATGATAAAGCGCGCTGCCTGACCCGAAAGACGCGTGAACAACGGGAGGGATAACTCCTCGCTGGGATTGAGGACAGGACTTTCATACCCGTTTATTATTTTTTCGGGACGAGAACGTTTTGGCCCCCTTTTAAGACTTTTTCGTTATTCAAAATAGGGATTTTACGTGTTTTTCGGGAATTTGTTCCCGAACAGTGCTGCCAAAAATGACCCCTTTCCGCGGAAATTGGAACGAGCATGCGGTATGGTTGACCCCTGAGTGAGGGGGCCGGGGGAGTTGGCCTACCTTGCCCCAAAAGCATTTATGATTTCTTTGAGGCTATGCCTCCAATACCGGTATCTTTTAGAGAGATTTTGCACCAGTACCGGTATGTTTAGTCGAAATCAGGGGTGAAGGTGGTGGTGGGGAGGTTATGTTTTCAAAAGAATCCCTCCACTGGGAAAATTCTTTGAAATTGACCATGAAAAGCCCATCCTGCCGTTACAATCTTTAAATACGAGCCGTGAATTTTAACAAAAAATTTGAAAACCCCACACATATCCCGTTCAGCTTTCACACTACGCACCTTAAACGCACATTTCCACTTGGCNCAAAAGCTAAATACGGAACAGATAATTATCATGAACCTTTTCCAGATCCCTGTCTACAAGGGTGCCAGAACTTCCCTCCTCCGTGACACTCCAGAGTGCACAGCCTACCATGGCAAGGATGGATTGGGGGATGTTCCTGATCCCGATGGACCTCCTTCTGATCTGATAAAAGAAGAACATGCTGTGAATGCATTGGTTCGAATGGTCAATGAAAATGCAGGTTTGTACAAGAAAGACATTCCCTTTCCCCTCAATAATTATTAAAGATAATATATCACGACTTCATTGTTTACATTCAATGTTTGTAAACATGGATGTTTACATTATGTTATTTTGGACTTTTGGGACATGCCAACCCACCAAAATGAATACTTTTGGAATCAACAGAATTTCTAGAGGGGCATGCCACCAACAAATTACTCATAGACAAAGAAAGTCTTGACATAAACAAACAAAATGTAAATAAACAATGAATTTCGTGGCCCGCGAAAATATCCGTGATATATTATCTTTAAATGCAACAGGTACGGTAATAGTAAAAATCCCCAAAGTAAAAATCTCCAAAGTAAATTTCCCCAAAGGTAAAAATTCCAACAGAAAAATCCACAATATTGGAAAGGTCGGTAAAAATCCCCAAAAATCATTTTAGGCAAAAAAGAGAAAAAAGTATTTGAAGTAGTTTTAGTACATAGCTGTGAGTATTTTTACCTATCGGTATTCGCCCTCTTTGCAGGTGATGTTACACTTGTAGGTCTTGGTCCCCTGACCAATATAGCCTTGGCTATACAAATGGACCCATCACTAGGCAGCAAATTGAAGGAATGTCACATAATGGGAGGAAATTATGAAGGTAAAAAGAAGTACAGAATGATGGAATGTAAATTCTATTATGTTCACAGGGTGTAAGACAGTGGGCCAAAGGGGTGGAAGATTAGTATAAACCAGCAGAGAAAAAACCTGTGACTGTTTCTCAGCAGGAACTGGCCCAGGGCTCACATTTGGGGGCGATGAGGCAAAAATTTCGCCCAAAATAACTCCTCAGGGAAACATAAAGTCGCCCCCCCCAAAAAAATTTTTTTAGGTGTATATGATCCCCTCTGCAGCATTTTCTGCGCCCCAAAATGCCCAAATCCGCTCCTAAATGCCCTAAAATATCATCATGAAGTGTTAATTTCTTGCAAAGAGGCTGAAATCAAACAACTTTGTTAGATATGTCGTCCAAAACATTTATGTGAAGTCTCCCTCTTGAGAGTGAAGTCTCCCAAAATTTTGAGGAGGGAGACATTATTTCTCCCTAATTTTAGACCCAAGTGTGAGCCCTGTAGGTACTGCCATGATAGTGCCCTGAGCAAATACTCAGTATAATTTTGGAGTTCAGGCGCGGATCCGGGGGGGGGCGCACCTGGTGCACGCCCGCTTTCGGCCAACAAATCTGTCAAATCGACCGTGAAATTCAGAAATTTGGAGCAAATCATTGAAATTCGCTGCGGATTTCAATGTTTCTAGCTCAGTGTGCCCCCTCTTTTCCGAAATTGCGGATCCGCCACTGGAGTTGTGTGCTCTACAAGAGGCAGAAAGCTCACCGAAAATATGCGCACACGCGAGCTGTCTGCTGAGCAAACTGTCTCGACTGACTTTTTGCTCAGCAGATAGGTCCAGTGTGCGGCAGGCTTTAGACTCTGCGACCGCTTTCTCCTTGTTCAAATTTCCAGCCAAGGGCAACATTACGGTCTGCGGCGAGTTCAACTTCCGTGCCGATCCCGAGGCTGCGTATATGGTTTTAAATCAACTGGGATGTCCAATCACACTAGTCTGCTGGGAACTGTGCCTTAGCCATTCCCTAACATGGGTAAGTACCTCCGATAGCCTTACAGCTAGCTGCCTTTTGGGTCCCTTTTAAGGACCCTGGCTACATATTTAATAAGATAAGTATTAAGCCGTCTCCGAATTTTGCAAATTTTCGACCTCAATCGGGGTTTTCCTCAGGTGCTTTCTAGTAGAGATCCCAGGGGTGATTTCACTTCTGGGATCTTAACTAGAAATTTTGCGAAATTCGGAGACGATTTTTCCTCAAGATTTTACTTATCATTTTGTGTGTCGTTTTTTGTGCTCTGTGTTTGATGGCTTACATTTACTGTGAGATAAAATAAACACTGCTAATAGCATGTTAGCTTCCATGGCTTTAATATGAAGGAATTGGAGCAGTCAGCCGCGCATATTGCCAACAGATGGCAGCAAAGTTCTAGCGGACCAATGTACAGGAAAATCTACGTGATTGCTGCTCCATCAATAATGACTGGGTCCGCTAATATGCATTGAATTGGGCCGTAGAGACACCTATTGGTCAACTCGCTGACAGCTCCTATTGGGAAGAGAAGTATTTTTTCAAAAAATGTGTGTAAAATTTCAACAAAATTTACTTTTCAGGACTATTATGACAGTTTGGTGGGAAATTGTTCAAAAGCAGCGAATTTCATCAAAACTTGTGAAACAAATATCACGTCAAAAATGCGTAATGAACTCTCTTCGGACGCGTACCTTTGTGCCGATCAGTTCTCCATGGCAATTGCCATTGATGAAACGGTTGCTATGGCAACGTTGCATTGTTACGCAACTGTTGAAATCCATGGTGATTTATCACGAGGGCAGCTAGTCATTGACCATTCAGGAATCCTTGGTGACCAACCCAACGTAGATATCGTTAAGGGAATCCAAATGCGCAAATTCAAATTGATGCTTGAAAAAATGTTAAAGAATTAAAAAGGTAGGCCTACCATGTAACATTGGTCCATAGTGTAGGCCTAGTCTTTCCTTTTCTAGCAGTAAAGGCACGCAGGCTACACGGATTCAGGTGTATTGACCGACAGTGCCTCCCATATGCCAATGGCAAAAAGAATGTAAAAAGTAATGTAATGTATAGTTTGTACGTGTAGAGTGTAATGTATAGTTTGTAAATAAAGACCAAAAACTTAGGAACCGTATTGCCTCTGCAGGAGGAATCATCAAAACTCTAGGACTAGTGAAATACATGTACGTGTTCATCTAAGAATAGTGAAACCTGCATAATGCATTCTGAATACATTCTGAAATTCACACCCAAATAACTACCGGTAATTGCTAATTAAAAATATCATAGCAGGAAAGATACTCACGAATAAGTTTGTCTTACTTTTACTTTTCAGGAAGAATATGAACGACTCCGAGCACCGGACACGAAGAATGCGAAATTCCTCCAACAGTTAGAGAAGGGGCTGGTGAAGTTTTCCAAAGAATCAAACTGGCCGTATCTTCCATGCGACGAACTTTGCATGGCGACTGCCATTCAACCGAACATAATAAAAAAATCAGAGCATGTCAATTGCACCGTTGAGTTGAATGGAGAATACACGAGAGGTCAGGTTGTTGTGGACTGGCGAGGGATAAGAAAAAATATGTCGAATGTTACAGTGGTGCTAGAAATGGACAGGGTGGCATATTTCGACCTGTTAAAGGAAACAGTCCAATAACACAGACAGTTTTCGTGTATATAGCTGCGCTTGCATTAGGCTGGGTTTACAACGAGCCACACGCAACACGAACACGGAGACGAACAAGAGAGGGACATCGGAGCGATGTCAATGGTTTCCGGTGTTTACTGTAGATGCAGGAACATGTATAATGTGTAACAGGGATGTAGCTGNTGACCTTGACCTCTGACCTCCAACATTTGTCCAATGTCATTGCGTAAATGAAAGAAGGATCCTGGATAATCGAGGTATATGACTTGGATCCATGAAATTGATGCTCACTGGTCTTCTGTCAGTTCTTGAGACGGCCATAGGCCTACTAGTTCAGTTTGAATTTGACCTTGACCTTGACCTCAAACACTCAAGGTCATTGCATAATCTGAAAGAGCATAAGTGATAACCCCTTAGTGGTAAAGGTTTTAGGCTTTCTCCTACACCAGCTGTCGAGTTATTTCAGAATATCAAATTTACATATCGAATATCACCATGATATCACTAAATATCATGTGACCTGCAAACTCCAGGTGGACAATATTAGTAGCAATAACATCCGTGAGTGACTATGATGGGGTAAGGCAAAGTTGTAGTCGCTATCTGGACGAGATCCTAAGATATCTCAAAATATCAAATTTGGTATATCAATATCAATGTGATACTGACCCTGGAGATGAAAGTTGATGATCCCAGTAAGTTGCCCCGATCCATGAACATGTGGATGGAACTTAACAGAACTGTTACTGGTCTAGGAGCCAAGTTACCAGCGCTTTAACAGAAAGGGATGGGCAAAATATCAACATTTGATATATCAATATCACCATGACCTACATGTCTGAGACATGTAACAATGAGCTCATCGTGTAGCCAGGATCAAGTTACCTGTGGTGAGTTACTTTCAGGGCTGTAGCTGTTGCAGTAGCCGAGTTACAGGGCGGACAGACACACAGACGGACGGACGGACAGACAGATACACAGACAGACAGATACACAGACAGACAGACAGACAGACAGATGGACAGACAGACAGACACCACGACCAACTACTATATGGTTTCCGATCTTGATGATCGGAAACAAAGGTTTCATGGTGATGAATCCTTTGTGAAGCCATTGTTCGCCTGCGTGTCCGTGTCGCGTATGCCTCGATGTAAACCCAGCCTTAAGGCGGTGACAGACTAGCGCGTAAGCAACGCGTCCGCAAGCGTTCAACCAATCAGGGAGGCGGTAATACAGACCGAAACACATACCGAAGAATCTGATTGGCGGAACGCCTGCAGGACGCGCAGCGTACGCGCCAGTCTGTCACCGGCTTTACAGCTTTTAGATCAGGTGTAACGTTTTTCAGTGAGGCCGTTTTCCTGTGTGATTCCCATTGTTCGGAACACACTGGGAAACGAACTCGCTGTTTCTCTGTGTGTCGCCCATTGTCCAGTCGCCACTTATTCCGTCAATCTATTGTATTGTCACACTGGCTCACGGGCCTCACTGAACAAGAGGCCCATGGGCCTCGCGCTCAGCTGACATTTGATGCCTCAGTTTGATAGGCTAAGGCATAAGAGGTACTGGAGTCTTAGGACAGTTCGTGGATGATGTCAAATTTTATCCACCAAGTGTGCATGTGTTGTGTCCACATGGAATGG
The DNA here is from genome assembly GCA_002633025.1 of Notospermus geniculatus. Classification (NCBI taxonomy): domain Eukaryota; kingdom Metazoa; phylum Nemertea; class Pilidiophora; order Heteronemertea; family Lineidae; genus Notospermus; species Notospermus geniculatus. Next base: position 165,049 of record NMRB01000805.1, on the reverse strand, counting down.
AGAGTTTAGGGGCACCGAAATAAATGGCCAGCAGCAACGACATGTTTTCAGTGCTACATTCTAACTAACTCTGATTTATTTCCAACAATAACAGCAATGTATACATGGGGTTAACAAGCATAAAAAGGGGTAATCTGAGTCCATGATCTGATTGGTTACAATAATATGCTAAGTGCTGAATGGGTGGAGCTTATGTCAATCATTCATAACCATGCTGATGGTGATGAGGTTTGTTCAACTCTTGTCGGTCACGACATTCTCCCGGGCCACAAAGAAAGTTATACAAGTCGTCAAAGTCCAATGTGATGCAAGAAAGATGTGGCAAATACACAAAATAATGTTTATAAATACCGTTAAGCAGTCAAGTATAAACACATTCTAAGATCAAAAGAGAAATCCAAAGTAAACACACACGAATTGCCAGTCTCCATGCAGACAATGTCCATTGACCAATACCAGATGTTAGTATTACATAAAAATCGTTGAAAGTCAATCCTAAGATAATCTAACTGAACAGGAAACAGTCTGTGCTGCATTCACAGGAATTGGTCTGTTTCAAAGAAAGTCTAAACCCAAGTGCTAAAGAAAATAAGATGCAGATTAACGTATTTGAACTAGCCAAGTGTAAGCATAAGATAACCATAGTCAACAGTAGAAACTAATCCTTGCGTTAGTCAACAGTAAATAGGGAGTTTTCGCAAATCTGACGAAAAACGAAGTACGAAATACGAAATTGGACGTCATATCTATGACGTAATGTATTTCAGGAAATGGNATCTGAATGTGAATGACTGGTCGCACAAAGGCCAGTTCCGTGGATTGCCACTAGGGAATGAGCTCAGCTATAGGTAGCCCCCAACCTTAATGCATGTTTTATTCACAAAACATTGGATTACACGCATTTATCATTGACAGCAGTGGGGGGTGTGCGGTCCATGGAACGACCTGTCTGCGAGCAGGATGACAAACGGTGGTCGTCAAGGGTGAAGGGAGCGTAGTTCGAAGGACGGAATGACCGGAGGCCTTGATTAGTCAAGATGCTAGAGGAACGCCATTGTTGATCCAACCTCGTCCCCAGGGGTATAGTTCGCTCAGACAACCTCGGACCACTCGCTCACTAACCCCTGCAATCAGCTTCGGTTGCTAATCCAGGAATCTTGGACTAAGTATAGGTGGCAGCACGAGTCAAAATAATCAATTTGAAATACTAACCAATGCTTTTTAAAATTCTTTTTACAAAAAATCATCAAACCTGGATATAGATAACCTTCTGGTTTGATCCAAAATATTTTGAAAATTTCTTTGGGTATATTCTTGGATATATTTGACGGTTTCCCGTCAACCAATCACGTGCGTTAAATCCAAAGCTGATGCCAGGGGTTAGTGACGCGACCGCCATATTGTCAGAAAGCGAACGACCCCTGGGAACGAGGTTGATTGTTGATCCGCATCTAATTTAGATTCGGAGTATGAGCGGCCATGCTATCCGAGCTTAATAGATCCGCACTTAATAGAACCGGACTTATTAAACACGGAAATTCTGCAATGGAAGCAGAATAAGAACGGACGAATACCGGCTTTTTTGTAGTGGAAGTGCAGCTTATGTATATATTATTTTTTTCCAAATAGAGGAGGAATGGACAGAATACGGGTTGATGAGAGTTTATTTTTGATCTACGTGCAATTGGGAAGGCGGGGTGTGGCACAGTAATAAAGAGTGCATTGAATTAAATCGTCAACCGTGTAGCAGCTATTTAGCTCACCTCTGTGAGGTGAGCTTCTCTCATGGTGTGTCGTCCGTCGTCGTCGTTAACAGGGGTGGCACGTTTCTAAACCGCTTGGGTTACAAACTTGAAATTTGGTGTACAGGTATACCTGTGGTAAAAACTATCTCTGGACCGAAACTTAGCGCTGCTGCTTGTACACTCTGGCCTGTAGGGGGCGCTTTGTGAAAACATTCTTTTGGCCGTATCTCCTGAACGCTATTAGCTAGAACCACGAAACTTTTATGGTGGGTTCCTCTGATGAGACTACATCACATAAATCCTGGGTTTTTGATTTGACCTACTTTTCAAGGTCACAGAGGTCAAAGTTTAAAATTCACTGTTTGGTGGCACATTTCATGGCTGTTTGACATATAGAGTGTTGTGATTTGGTGTGAAGATATATCTAGGCACCCTGCACAAATGCACCAAATTTCAACCCGATCGGACTTCAAATATGGCCGCCAGGAAGCCATCTTGAAAAATGGACTTTGAACCACATTTTTCTAGGGGTAGCAAATCTGGCATTGTTTCGTTAATTACGTTATGCATAATTTTTTGTTTTCTCTTGATCTATCACATCTGCAACAAAAATCACAAAAACATTACATAATAAAAAGTTTGATTTTTCGTGTTTTTTTCTGATGAGCTATTACATAATTACGATGTTTTCAAATTTCCAACATTTCAATGTAGAAATATGACCAACAAGATATATTTTCATGTGGAACAAACCGTGTTAATATTAGCCCAGTAGTACATGTATTTGAGATATTCAAAGTATCACGTGTAGATAAACTAATGTCCATGACTACCGTACACCATCTGGAGTAAAATGTGGTACCCGGTAATGTATACATCTATGCTGACGACAGCAGGGCTTAGATCTAAATGCACTAACATCACAAAGGAAAGGATTAATAAAACGCCACGATGGTCAATACATGTACATAAGTTTTGACTTTTTATTCGCCGGCTCTGGTTACATTACGAAGATGTGAGAATACCGGAATGTGTTTAACGTCTGGGTGGCGGTGGCAGCCCTCCGGAATTTCTCTCCTTGCCAAGTTTCCACCTACAACCATTGTTATAGCATTCCATTACATTTGGGCATGGGCAGTTACCATAATCACGTGTCCCAACGTTGGTCGTATGAAGTCCGCATGCTGCGCCACTCTTGTCCGCGCAACTGAAATGAAAAAAAAAACTAGAAGTGACAGTGAATTCACGACCACACCACAAAATAGAAGTTAGACGCCGAAGTTGTAAACAAGCTGGTTTGTTTACAAACATGGTCGGCAAACTAGTTTTATTCCTTCGTGCAGGTGGCAGCACCAGTCATGTCCGACTTCCATATCATGAAATGGTATAACGCTAAAAGTGTATGACTCTCCAGTATTGTTTTTTTGGCGGTGGGCAACTGGGGTAATACTGACCTGTCTTTCTCTTCCTGTGATGTCTACCAATGGGCGTGAGAGGTCTTCGAATTCCTCTGGGCGTGGAAATGATATGACATTTTGAGCCATGGCCATAAAAAAATCTGCACATTCATGGGCGTGCAAAATAATTGTTGATTTGGCCACACCCCTGTCTTTAGCCACGGGTCCTGTAGTAACCGCCGGATGAGAGCAAATGGAGAAAACCATTCATTCGGCGGAAGGAGGCATGTAGCTGGCGTGGCATCCCATCTCGCAGTTCCCGCCATTCATGAAATGCGTTGGACACCTGCTCCAACTGATCCTCATTTAATCTAACATGCCTTTCAACTGGTTCATCACTTTCTGATGCTTTTCTATAAAGATTATTGCCCCGCTGGGCCACAGCCTGTTGTACCGGCACAAAAAACATGGCGGAAATGAACACCTTGACAACCAGAAACTTGACCACCTCCAAACACCTACCCCTAGGGGTAGGTGTTACACCTGTACATTTCTCCTGTGTATTTAGTACATTTCCTGCTGTGAGCTCAGGTTGGGGTAACACTTGTGTAAAAAAAGTGTAACACTTTCCTTACACAAGTGTTAAAATCTTGGGGATTCCCTCCCTCAACCCTGGTGTTACACCGGTGTCACTCAACACCAGCCAAGGTGGTCAAGTTTAGGTGTTACGACAGTGTTACCTTGGTGACAGTGTTACACCAACACCCAACACTTTTGCAACCCTGAAACTTGACCTCACCCAGTCATACGTGTCGACTACGGGCTGATTTGTGACGTATGAGGATGTTGATTGGGACGACGCTGATTGGCGATACCATGGGAACTGGGTATCCCGTGACGTCATGGGCGCGGTTTCCCCAGCACTCGAAACAGTGACGAAATCGACGAAAGAATACAGGTCATCACCACGGAAACCTGGGTTTATATGACGTCATGTTGTCACACGCCGTCGCTCATGTCGCTCGCCGCATCCCTGTGAACTGCAGCTGTCCCGTCGATTTGTGATTGGGGATAGGCTACCATTGCGAGTGGTGAATTCACTGGCCAGAATGTCATGATTTCTGGAATACCACTTCTTCCAAGTGACTGCCCATTCGAACAGGCCCGTAGGAACGTTCTGCAGTGGGGACGCAATAAAATAGCGGACCGTAGGCCTAGGCCTAGCCGATGTTTTTAGCAGCGAGCGCCGAAATATCGACGGGGGTCCGGGGGGCTCCCCCGGGGAAATACGCCATTTCCCAGTATTTGAGAGCATAATTAGCCATGTATTGTGTGTGGTTCATTATTGGTGTATTGGACTTGGGGTTTTTGTCATTTGCAATGTCAACAAACAAGTCACAAGGACAGACCATGTCCTTGGCGGGCCTAGAATCACCATGCTTCTTGCATGGACAGCTGGGGCCCTCCGTGATCTGAAAATCCCCGTCCACAGCGAAATACATGTAGTTCCTTCTGCAATCAATCTTTAGGTTGGTATTGTTGTAGGTTAAGGCGGTGTTAGGCCCTCGAGCCTAACGTCCGGACTTTTGGCTCAATGGAAGAACGCCCGTCTTGCACGCGGGAGACATAAGGATCTCAGGGTAAGAGGGGGAGGAGTGTTGTAGGTTAAGGCGGTGTTAGGCCCTCGAGCCTAACGTCCGGACTTTTGGCTCAATGGAAGAACGCCCGTCTTGCACGCGGGAGACCCGGGATCGAGCCCCGGTGCGGTCTACGACAGTATCAATAGAAATTCACCCGTCATTTGACGGGTACTTTATTCCGCGGGGAAAAATTTTCTCCACGTGGAGAAAACATCTCCGCGGAAATAAACCTTTCTCTGCGAAAGTAAAGTTTATTCCGCGGAAATAACTTCAGGGATTTTCTACAGTGACTTCGACATGATTTTTTGCCCCCCTAGCTACCTGGGCCACATCTACCCGTCCGTAGGACGGGTACCATGCTAGTCTATACAATAAAAGGGAAAGTGTGAAGTTTTGTTAGCAGTTTCCTCCGAATGTGTGCGAGTTACACGAAATATCTTGGCTGTAAACGGTACTCCGTAGTTCGTAGAGTAAAATGATATATTTGTCGTCGGAGAAAAAGCATCCCAATGTTGATTTTATGGCGATTTTCTTTCGATTTCGAGTGCTGGGATCGCCCGTCCGTGACGTCACGGGATACCTGTTCCCATGGTGACGCCAATCAGCGTCGGCCTTATCAGCTTCCTCATACGTCACGAATCGGCCCGTCGTCGACGCGTATGACGTCAGTCATTCAGAGATGACGTCGTCATGTCCCAACGGTCTACACTGAATGACTGACGTCATTCGTGTCGATGACGGGCTGATTTGTGACGTATGAGGTTTAAGGAATTAAACCCGAGGCGGAGGGTCTTGGTTGCGACACCAAACCCGCGAGCGCCTCGGGTTTGGACGGAATTTTTGCTCCACCCTCGCGGGTTTGGTGTCGCAACCAAGACCCGAAGCCGAGGGTTTAATTTCTATTCTAAAATACCTCAAACTAAACATAGTATACATAGGTTCAGTGCAGTTTGATTGCAATAAATAGGCCTAAGATATCAGGGAGGACGCTCCGTCGATGACGCGACATCAGTGAATCACGCACTGTGTGTACAAACCTGTACATCGTGCCTACATCGTGTACATCTGTGTGCAGCGCTAGCAGCAAGCTGCAGGAGTCGAAATGAGGTCGCAGGGCGCTTTCTTCAACGGATTATCCGCAGGAAATGTACCTAATGGTACAAAACCTCGTTGGGATAGGTCACTGAGTATCCACCTGGCCGACATTCGCTGCACTACCTCGCTGAATGCTCGAAGCGAGAAATGTTGGAC
>NMRB01000805.1:29905-119801 GCA_002633025.1 Notospermus geniculatus | reverse complement strand
GACGTTATGATCAAATCAAACGGACTGACAACAAAATTTAATGACCACTTGAAGAATTTTTGGACCTAAGTTCCGTACACAATTCAACCCAACTAACTCACGATCGTGCAAATCAAATTCGGCCTATTTTCGTCATCCACAGACCCAACTCATTTCTCATTGCCAGGAAGGAAATCCAGCCTCACGCACGATACGCATCCGCTTTTTCAGCCCACAAAAACCCTAATATCTCAAAAACTATGTAACGTATCAAAATTTCGTTGACCTCAGACAAAACTACATACAATTCGCCGTACATACATACCAAGATCAATAACATTGGACAAAACATGACTCCACAATCGGATGGAAACGAAAAATCAGACACGAAAATAAGGGTCACTTAGTGAGCCAATTAGTTTGCGATTAATATGTTTTTTTGGGCATTTTGTGGTTTTCTACCGATTTCATAATTAAGAAATGAATCCGATTGGTTAAAATCCATGCGGGGTTTACATAGGTCACCTATTACCGACGGAGTCCGAAAGTGGGACAGAGGCTGATGAACATGTGTTCAATCTCGGGCTAGTGGATTTAGAAGTGGTTTGAGGTCAGTCTCTATCTTTAGCCATGGTGCAAGATGGGGTGTTCATGAGCGTTTTCATTTGTTTATTACGACGAGCCGTGGCTTATCACTCACCCTTTTTGTGCGAGGACTGGGCTGGGATTGTTTGTTTGATCATGATGGAGAGGGAGGGTTGATTTGTTTACTTTTTTCAGTCGGTGTGTTGGCCTGAATTGAACGCACTTTGCGTAGGCTATGACAACTTCTGTTCAATGGACTGTTGTGTATCAGGTTGAGCACTTCGTGCTGATTGTATCGAAGGCAGTTGTGTGTTTGTGCGAACATTATTTATTTCAAATACTCTTTCCACGTGAACCATTTTCGCCGGGGAGCGCCAAGTGGTCACGTGAGACTGATAGAGCAGACGTGACACCTATAGAGGCTCATTGTTCGAGAGATGCAGTTCACCAAGCACGGCCAATCACTCCTTGAATCGTCATGAATAATAGGTGGCGTCGGTGTACTATCAGTTCAAACCCACGCGTATATTCTCGCGTGGTCTGCGTGATCGGGGTTCCCTATTGCCAACTACCGATATTTCTCGGTGAAGTGGAGGAACAGCTGTCCGGCATCATCGACTTCTGACCAGAAGAGAATCGATCATCGTGATGGGAAGTTTGCTTGCTTGGGCGAGAGATTGTACACAGAGGCCTATCATGTGCATCCTCCCACAGCAGGGCTTTGATCTCGTTCCTCTTCATACACTCGCACACAAAGCCCTGCTGAAATTGGGCCTCCCAGGCAAGCATGAGGCGGTCAGAAAACCATTGCCCAATCAGAATGCAGCATTTTTAGGGTGTGAATACTAAATAACTATGACTCATATAATAACAATCAAAAATAATAAGGATCTTTCCTGTGAGTGGATGAAGAGGAGCGAGGTAAAAACCTCTGCTGTGGGTCACTCCGCCCTTCGAACTACGCTCCCTTCACCCTTGACGACCACCGTCTGTCATCCTGCTAGCAGACAGCAGGTCGTTCCATGGACCGCACCCNACCGCCCCCCCCCCCACTGCTGTCAATGATAAATGCGTGTAATCTAATGTTTTGTGAATAAAACATGCATTAACGTATTAGATTATTCTTCATTTTGAGATTTTCATCGATCCAAACCGCGCTTTCAGTAAAGTTTGGCTGCTTCATGGGCGGCAAATGCGAGCGATAAATGCTACGGTGGTCGGCAAAGGGTGGATGGAGCGATAGTAGGAGTGACAGGAAGCCTTGGTTGGGCAAGATGGTGGCTTCAAGTCCGGTGGGAAGCTAGTAGCGGGTACTTAAAGACCAGTTGAGCCAAGGTAGTTATGTTTGACATCAAACTATTAAAGCTAACGAAGTGTAGGTTTGAACTGACCTACTTCCATGACCTAGTGACCTACTTAAAGANATCAAAATGTGTGAAATGTTAGCAATTTTTAAGGCAGCAGGCTATGAAAGCAGCCCAAGTCGAAGACTTGGAATGACTGTGCACGAAGCCGAGAACGCTTGCTCGGTTCGATCACTGCGAATTTTTCCTGATATATATTGCCACATTTCCAACCCATTCGTGTAGTTTTGGTGCAAAATACTTTCAGTTATTAATTGATGATACTCTAAAATAGCACTCATGTATGATTTCATAAGGCGATTGTGTATGATCATAGGGATTTTATGCCATTATCATAGGTATTTCATCTCGATATTCACTTTGTGCAAGCACCACCACATTTCCCATGATTCCTCATTCCTTGAACAAAAGAGCATCCAACATGTCAAAGTAACTGGCGCGGGAAATTCAAACAGTGCTGTTTTCTATTTTGTCAGCTAGCGCCCCCTGGAGAACAAATTTCGAATTAATTACCATCGCACTTGGTGCATCAAAAGTCAAGCTCCATACCCTGTCAATTTCTATTTGATACATTGCTTCTGGGCTGAGTTATTGCGGTTTTCCATTTTACGGAAAAAGCCCCCTGGAGGACATAATGTAGGTCAAATCGCAATTTTTTTTGGTTCTGTTTCGAGTCCTTCCTAGGGCCTACCTCTTCACCAACTTTCATGACCCTGGGCCTTGCGGTTGCGAAACGTGCCAGTTTCACGGACGACACACACACACACACACAGACGGACGCCACTCAGTATACATATGACTAGCTCAGCTGAAAGCTGAGCTAAAAAAAGCCTAGTTTATTTTTTTAAAACCTAGTTTATTTGAAAAGACACTAAGCAAGCTAAAACAAGATTCTTGGGGTTGGAGATGATAGTTGTCAGTAGAGTTTGAAAGTGTATATACCGCCCGCCAACCTTAACAATCAATAGGAGCAGTCAGCCACGCGTACTGCCAAAAGATGGCAGCAAAGTTCTAGCAGACCAAAACACAGGAAAATCCACGTGATTGGTGCTTCATGAAGAACAAATGGGTCCGCTATATGCATTGAATTGGGGCATAGTGACACCTATTATTGGTCAACTCACTGACGGCTCCTATTCGACGAGGCAGACATGTCACAATGAAGTGTATTGTATTGTATTGTATTGTATTGTATTGTATATAGGCCTAAACAGGGTGTGAAGTTTTTCAGTGTTCCCAACTTCACCCATTGTGAGTGTCCCCTCCTATTGTCTGAGGTAATAAGCTGTGACTTCCGGGGCGGATCCAGGATTTGGGGAAAAAGGCCTCCTTGCGCCAAATTCAAGAATTTCACGGTCGATTTTACAGATTTATTGGCTAGAAGGGGAGGCGCGCGCCCAGGGCGCCCCGCTCTGGATCCACGCCTGGACTTGAGAATAAGGGACACACACAGAAACATGTCGATCTATCTGCCAGCGTTTCTCAAACAATAAGGGGACACACTGAACCACAGAAACACTGGCAGATGTAACAAGGGCCCAAAGTACATGTAGTACCAAGAAATCCACAAAACACAATAATATGATTAACTTACATTTACTAAACCAGTACAGGTCATACTCCTGTGTCTTCACCAGACCCACAAACACTTCATAGCTGTGCTCTTTATTTTGTCACTTTCACAGTGTCCGGGTTATTTCTAAATCACATCACCCCCAGTCGCATGGACACAATATTTCCAGGACAAAATTGAGACTGTCAGCCACCCCATTTTTCACTGTGTGTCACTGTTTGTATACATTTTATGCACACGTAAATTCTTAGTGCCGCCACATTTGGGGCATCGAATGTATAGAACCATCAGCAAGTGGGAGTGCAAGATCTGATCTGAATATGGTATACATATGACAATGCATGCAAATTTACACCGAAATACTGTAGAATCAGAGTTAAGCCGGTGACAGACTGGCGCGTACGCAGCGCGTCCTGCACGCGTTCCACCAATCAGATCATTCGGTAGCTGTTTCGGTCCATGTTACCGCCTCACTGATTGGTTGAACGCTTCCCGACGCGCTGCTTATGCACTAGTCTGTCACCGCCTTTAAGACATCACTTCTGCAGGTCAGCCCACTTCATAACTATGAGAGTCACATGGTTGCATACTGATAACCTGTAATACAAGCTGCTTTCTGATTGGTTTACCAACACAAATAGGGCTGATGGTCATTCACTATGAATCCGATTAAAACTGACACATGAAATGTGACATTGGCAGTAAGCCTAATGTGGCACCACGGTGGTGTAGTGGTTCGGGTCTCCGACTAGCGGTCAGAGGATCCCGGGTTGGAATCCCGCTGCTGGCGTGAGACTTCGGGCAGGTCTCTTTGCCTTACTGGCCTCTCTCCACCCAGGTGTATAAATGGGTACCGGTCGGAAATGCTCAGATTGTAGCGCTGAATGAGCAGCTCATCTGAGTTCTACTGAAAAGTTTCAGGATAGACTGGGGTTAAAGTGTGAAGTCGGATGACACCTCTACCGTTGTTGATATCAGACTATAAACCCAAACTTTAACTTTTTTTTTAAAGCCTGTTGCGAAATGTTGTAATAGAGGTTACCAACTGTGACCATTTTCTGAACAAAGCGTTTTGGTCGAGGACCATCTCCTCACAATGACTGGTGAACTAAAGCTAAGGTCTAATCAGTTATGTAATGATAGGAAAGTGACACATATTCAAAATAGGTTAACTGCCCACCCGGCCAAAGTGGGCTGGACATTCTTATACCAGAAGTGACGTCTTACCGGTAACTCCGATTCTAAGGTATGCAAGGCGGTCAAGGAAAACCTATCGGATGTCACTGTCAGAATGGTCAATAATGGCTGTCAGATGGCCTCTGCATTGATCTCTATTGTTCACTTGCTAAGTTAAGAAGTACCGCTACACTTCAGCTATTGAAATGTGCGATTTCACCAAAGCCATGTTGAGTCCAAGGCCATGCTTAAAGCCACACAGTATCCACAGCTAATCACTTTCAGTTCAGCCGAATTTTAGTGCAACCTCGTTTACAGGCATGTGTAATGTATAGAACCATAGAACCACACATTATAGCATTATCCTGTATCGAGGTTCGGGGAATCCCCTTGGGGAATCCCCAATGCTGCGTGTAGTCTTGCGCAGCCGGCCGTTTCGTTCCACAGTACTGCAATACGGATTCCCAGATTCGAAACAGCGGCTGGGTTACCGAGACTATGCTCGCCGATTATAACCCATCTGTCTATACTGTGCGGCTTTAAAGCATGATTGTATGTGTTAGGTTTTGTATCTCGCAATGGCGAACGTAAACTTTGAGGAAAGTATATGGTGTACATTGAGACTATAAACGAGACTGCCTGAAGGTCAAACGGGTTTCCAAGACTGCCTCTCATATGCTGATTATTACAAGAAATCACAGCTGCCAAAATATGAAAACTTCATCAGATACCAGCCGAAATACTCCCTCAGATACTCGCACCAAAAAATTTCGGAAAATACACTCTTTTTGGAAACAGAAATGAAAGTCAACTTCTGTTCACATTCTTTCACCCTTCTCCTTTAAATACCGGTACACTTATAATAACGGCAGGAGTCAGTCCACAAACAGGAACATCCCGTTGAAAACAGCTTACCACAGCGAAGTTTGTCAAGGATTTGTGTGAGGATAGTCAGAGGGCGAAGCGATGTCACAATCCTTGGTTGGCAAGATGAAGCTAACAGGCTGATATCTTTCAAATAAACCCACCTAATTTTAAACTTCTGGGTCCATATTCATAAACATACTTACATCAAAGTGTGATACTTATCTTTTGTGTTTGAACAAAGGATAAGTGTCACACTTAGACTTAAGGGGCCGTATTTACAAAGCGCGATTAGGCCAACATGCGTGTTAATTCATAGCTATTCAGGTTAAGGGCCTAGAAAACCATTGTTTTGCTACCTTGTACGGTGCTTGATCGGCAGCGTTAACTTTCCTTTGTCTAGCTGCAGGAGGACAAAAGAAAAACTTGAACAGCCTACAGGCCTTGTTTAGAGTCATTATTCAACTCTTTTCTTCGATCCTCCAGCACATTAACGCAGGAATGTTAACCACGTGTGGTTATCCTGTGGGTAAACGCTGCCGATCAAGCAGATACAAGGTAGCAACACAATGGTTTCCTAGGCCCTTAACGTGAATAACTATGAATTTACACGCTTGTTGGCTTAATCGTGCTTCGTAAATACGGCCCAAGTAGTTTTCCGAATATGGGTCATGCACTCAATCTGTGGTCAACACACATCAGTTCCAGTTTTCTGACAAGTAAGCCGTGTGATATTCGTATCTGCGAGAATGCCAAGCACAAATCTGAGATATTATGATGAAGACAATCTATTGACATGTAAGCTATCTGATAGTGGGCAACACAACACTTGTTTTGTTTAATTGGTGAATGAGTGCCAGTTTTAACACTCTAGTCTGCCAGTCCTACAGCATCTGAAGTATTCTTCCTTAGGCCCCTATAACCGGTACATAGAGCTATACGCTATTCGGTATTCTTGGCACGTTTCGTACGGCACGTGTATAGTGTGAATCGAGCAAGGTTATTTCAATGAGTGGTTTACATAAGACTAAACTACTCTGAGGGCACGCTATTTGCTTATAGTTCGAATTACCCATGTCCAATTTTCCCAAATAGTGTACCATATACCAAATAGGGAATAGCGTATAGCTCTATGTAATAGGGGCCTTAAAGGTGCTCTAGTTCGAATTGTAAACATTACGGTTTGTTTATTTACATGGTTGATTATAATAGTTATTTTTCCTCGGACAGGTGGCAGCACCGTGTATACCAAAACATTAATGTTATCTATTTTTATATCTATCTTGATAAATGTTCTTGTAACTGAAATATATTTATGATTTTATGCTCGAAAACAAACAAAAAGTTGTGAAAGGCGAGATTTAATTCGATTTTATCTGATTTGTTAGTACCAGAAGTTGACAATAGGTGGCACACCATAATGTTTTCAATTCGAACTAGAGTAGAGCACCTTTAAGTGCAGAATCAATATTTTCACTTAGACACATTCTTTTATTCATTTGACATGTCGGAAAGCAGGATGATTCATCTAAAGTCACCCTTGTCCTCCAAATTGAGTAATTACATGTAATTAAAACAGGTTACCACAGTGTTGCAACATGGCGGTGATGCATTATTATAATAAATCGTTTTGAAATCCCACGACATAAAAATCTTTACTAAAAAGATCTTTTGCTTTTGCTAAGGGATGCCCCCCTCCCCATTTCACCCCTTCCACTATCCACAAATTCGGAGATAGATAAAAATTCCATCAAAAAATGACCCACCCACCAGTTCCTCTACACTCTAAGTGACTGCAATAGTGCGCACTTGGTAGAAATTGCTATCAATCATGATGCCACAGTTAACCATTTCAATACTGTACACCAGTTTTCTGGTCCATGATGTTGTCACATTCGCTGCGACGGACCGGCATTCCACTCCATCACGCTACCATGTATCATCATGATGCTACCATGCACCATATCATATACCAAAACACATTTTATTACATCATACCAACATCATAATGATGCAGATTCAAGTACCATAGTGAATATGACGCAGGGGTTACCGGTAAATCTTCATAACAGATACACTCTCCAATTTGGATGTAACCACCGTGTTGTGATTGCAGTACAGGCTTGTCTACTCTTCACTCCACATCCAATTGGCGTGAGGTTAAAGCCCGTGTCACACTGTCCCGAAATTAGACTCCCGATGGCCACACGAATATGGTATTTTGAATTTCCAACTTCCAGAATCGTGCAAATTTTCGACCCCAACCGGGGTCTTCTTCAGGCTGGCACTTATCAGTAAGATTTCCAAAGGTTTCCATAATTCGTATGGCCATCCGGTGTCAACTTCGGGACAGTTTGACACGGGCTTTATGGCCGATATCTCCGCAATGACTGGGGCAAATTTGACATATCATACATCAATTGATTTGTCTTCCTTGCCGCTACAGCCATCATCACTGTCATTTTCCCTGTAGACGTGACAGACAAAAAGTTCTTTCACGAATCACAGTTCGTGTTTACGGCCGAAATGGCGGCCATTTTGAAATGACGCAATGCATCACGCACGTGTAAACCGAACATCGTGGTAAAATGAAATGGGTTTTGAGAAAGGGATCCGTTATGTCGGCCTAACGCGAAAAATGAAGATAGCAGAAAGATACCGACAAGAAAGACAATTAAATTGATGTATGGTATGTCAATTTTGACCCAGCCACTGCAGAGATATCGGCTGAAAACCTCACGCCAATCGGATGTGGAATTAAGTGTAGATCTGTTCTTCAATATAACGCGGCACCAGTTTTGTCAAATGAAATAAATAAAATACATGTATTGAACAAACAAGACGTCACAGGCAACATTCTCACTGCCCAAAAAAGGGGGGGGGGGAGCTCTTGCAAATGAAGAAAAGGGCATTTTGATTTATTTCAAATGTTATCAAGAATACACCCAATTCTCAAGCATAGACCTTGAAATTAACTACTCTTGCCAAAATCGTTCCCAAGTTCGAAAATTACATCTCAACACTGAATAAGTTCATTTTTTGGTGCCTTTTCGGAAATATTCCTCACTCTCTGGGAATCTCTCGGGCGTGTAATCCGAATCCGTCTGCAACCGTTCCCGCATATCACTCAGCACCTGCTGTTCGTACACAGAATGTAGTGTAGAATTCGCGGCAGCATCTTGTTCGATTTCATCAAAATTCGTGATCGGTTCAACTCCTGCAGCTGCAACTGCTTGCTTCACTGATTGAGGGATGACTTTGCTGGCGTTGCCCTCGGTTGAGCTGACGAGACCTTCCTTTCGAATGACCTATAGTGAAATAACACCAAAATGTCAACCATTTTATCATTGTATCTCCTTTATAGAGGTTCTTCACGTGACGTCACAGCCCCAAATATCCACCATATTGGCCGTCAAATGACGCAACGTCACAGCATCAACACAGCGTTTTTGATGTGGTTTGTACGTTGTCGGCATTCATCGGACCTCTTTACACTGTTCTACAGCAAGCCGTATGGACGATTCGCTTTGTTTTCAACACGGTTTTCACACCAGACCAACTACTTATGCTCAAAAACTGTGAGAGGTAAAGTGATTTGTTGAGTTGTATGCTCCCAAGTGTTCTGTACGGGCCGCTGAATGTTCGAACCGAGAACAAGATAGCGGCCTCCAGGCTTCATTTTGACGGCCAGTATGGCGGCCGTGTGACGTCAGTGAAGAACCTCTATATGTGACCCCTTGCATAACATAAAACTGTTTGGCTTCGGAGATACGATTACAGTCCTCCCTCGCTATTACGTACCTCGATTTAACGAACTCCCGGATATTACGAACCCAACGTCTGGCTCCCAAAATTTCACGGCATGTGTGTCTTTAGGCGTGTTCGGTCAGCCGTGAGACCCAATTCCCGTGATCAGTTACGTTGTGTACAATACAATCCAAGTTTGGGTTTCATAAGTGAAATTCTATTGAGTGTAAAGCGCGCGTCTGGGTGATTAGAAACAAACAGTGGTGCGGCACGCACGCAGTAATTATACACAGGGAAGCGCATACATCATGTGCATAGCTGCACACAGACACACACACACACACAGTTTAGTCAGCTGATCGTGGCAGCCAACTCAGTGTGGTCATCATGCCCCCACAGATGAATCCTCGCTATTACGAACTCCTCGTTATTACGAACTTACCCCTTGGACCCCGAGGGGTTCGTAATAGCGAGGGAGGACTGTACTTGCAGAGTGCTTTTAATAGGGACGCCTCGTTTAACATGGGTCATTGAACCAACTTTTTTTTTTGAACCAACGTTATTATTTCATGCCCTTTAAAATCTCAACCACGACACAAATAAACATTTGACAGACTGGTGATAAGATATCGTCGCCATGGACCAAATGTAAAGACACCACTTGCCTTTCTCCTCTTGGCCGGCATGCCATTCAAATAGGCATCACTCAGCGGAGCCTGCGGTGCTTGTCGTCTCTGTGTCTGTACATCACGTGAAATAACTGGTATCCAATCCTGAAATGATATATGCAACATTTAAGTATAATCCACCCTAAAGCCTCTCTCACACGTACGACAGTTGGCCTGCGATTGTATTTTTGACGTTACGCAAACAATCAAAGAACTTATCGCAGATTTGTCACAGGAGTGTCGGAGAAGTATCGCAGAATTGTCGTAAACTTCATGATCAGGCCAGACCCAAAAATATGTCTGTTTGCCGTAACCCGACCGACCCTACGTAAATGGTACCGACTCAAAACTTTTTATGGGAGTATTAGCCAATATGTTTTTTTTATGCCCCAAAAGACCCGATTTGCCGACCGGCAATGACGAAGTATGCCGACCTAAAACTTTTTACACTTCAAAACTGAATGCCAATGAGTCATAAACCCCAAAAGACATTGGCCCGTATTCTAGAAGCCTCCTTAACTCTAAGGTCCACTTTAATCTTTTGTATTCAACCCTGCAAACAATAGCTAAAGGTAGACCTTAGACTTAAGGAAGGTTCTAGAATACGGACCATTGTTTTTAAACACTAGTATATTTTTTTTTATTTTGTGGAAATTGCTAATTTTTTTTCCACCTCCAACTAAAAAAAATGAAAATATATGCCTACCTACCTACCCAAGCTGTTAGGGCAGGGTAGGGTTACAGCAAACAGACATATTTTGGGGTCTGGNCAAGGGTGGTGGGCAAAATTCATTGCTTTGCTGAAGAAGCTGGTGGGCAAAACGCGCAACGTCACAACGTCATGTAGGCCTGGATACGACGTCATGGATACGATGAATACTTTTATTGCTCTCATTAAATTTGACGCCATTGTCCAGGGGTTCATGAAAATATCATTTAGAAACCAAGATAGGCCATTTCAGGGTTATTTTTGAGGCAGTCTACGAAAACCCGTTGAATGTCGCGTTTGAAGAAAGTGCTAATGGCCATGGTGAACCTGCACATTTCAACAGCTGAAATGTACTACAGGTAAACAGCAGCAGATCAATGCACCGGCAACCTGACAGTCACTTGCTATCTTCATCCCCATACCAACATCCCTTTAGAATAAATTATGCAAATCAGGGGTCAGAGGTCGGTCAAACCCTACCTCAGCAGATGCTTCATTGCCCTCCTCTTCCATTTCATCACCACAAGGAGGCGCTTCAGCAACCGCAGCCGTTGCGATCGATTCAACCGCTCGGACGTCTTCGGCGGCGCTCTCTGTCGACATCATGGACGCCGCCTCGGAGGTTTCAGATAATAATGGACTCGCCTCCATTCTCTGACTCGTTCGGACGACGTAGCGCTGGACCTCGTCTTCGCTGATGCGAATGAATGGCAGTATCTGATGGAGCTGTTGTGATGACATCGTCAGCATCCAGTTCTGAATCATGGGGTTGCTGATATCAGAGGAAATGTATTGCTGAAAAAGAAAAATTATCACTTTTATTACAGAAAAATAACCCCTTCAGAACCAGTGGCAGCTTCACTAAATCTAAAATCTACTTAACCCTTTGCCTACGTAGGGCGTACACGATACTCCATAATGGGGAACTTTTCTGCCGTCGGTGGCCGTAAGAGGCTGCCTGTTACCGGTCCTAGAACGTCGCAAAATTTGGCGTCAAGTGCCTGAGCCACGGCGCCCACGTCATTATGGACAACGTTGTGGCATGCATTTCTGCCCTGTGACGTCAAATTTCATGACGTTCTGGGACCAGTAACTCGTAGCGGCCTCTGAAGGCTCCAAAGTTCCTCATTGTGTGGAGGTCTAGGAAAACCCGGCGGATGTCGCTGAATGATCAACAAGGGCTGTCAGATTGCCTGTGCATTGATCTACTAGGCCTAGCTACTGTTTAGCTCTTACGTAGTACATGTCAGCTATTGAAATGTGGGGGTTCACCAAGGCCATTACCACTTTCCTCAAATGCGACATCCGGCGGGTTTTCCTAGACCGCCACACAATTTACCACCCCAGGATGCATCAGGCACCTCCAAGTTTTTTTGCATATTAATAAGTGATCGATGGTGTCGTCACCATCTTCTAACTACGGTACTTCTACAACTAAGGTAACAATACACGCTAAGTGCAGCATACTTTGGCAAATCATTGGTATACGCATTGGTGGGCAACAAGCGCACGAATTACGCAAGATCAGGCGCTTGGCGGATGAGGGTAGTGATAATGGGGACTTCAATTCTCGTGATTATACCTGTAGCTGCTCTCCTTTCTACTACATGTAATTCTAGACTTTGAAAACTTGCCACAGGGAATTGGGGAGGGGCTAAGGAGTAGGGGTTAAGGAGGGGGCAAGGGACCTTGGGGCTTAGAGCCAATATTAATGCCGTATTCCGTGCTCTGCTCGCCAGTGTTCTCCACGCCAGTTAAAAAAATGGCGGCCCGCCCCTCTTAAAAATACCGACAGGAAAATCCGTCCCTCTTAAAAATGGCCCGCCCCTCTTAAAAATTTGTCCGCCCTAATATTTATGGTTTAGATCACTCAATTATGCATCTCAGATGCTTAGAAAACGCATCTCAGAGCACCTAAAAGCCAAATTTCGCTGGGGGAGGGCCCCCACACCCCCCATCAGAAATCACCTCACACGGTGCCTTTGGCACCACGCCCACTGCACCCCTCTTAGACCAAAGCCCTTGGAGAACACTGCTCACAACTCAATATTTAAGAAAGTACTTACAACTCTTGAGCGAAGAATCTGGTCACATCCCTCAATGCCATTTCTTAAACATAATCTACAGAGTACAATCGATTCGTGTATACTAGTCCTACAGTGGTTGAATAGACATTGGCCAAACAATGGATCATTATCTGGAATGAAAACAGAGAAGGAATGACACACAAGAATCTGGGTCGGTGGGAACAGCGTGTACCACGTGGAAGAAGGAACATGATTTAAAATTCAGTTATCTTTTCAAAAGGTACAAGAACAACGGCACAGACTGTGGCATATGCCCCTGACTGTTATGCTGTTTGTGGGAATCGCCCAGGTGGTACTTTCTGGGGAAGCAGTGCTGCTGTACATTAAAAGCAACATTCCCCACACGGAGATAAACACCCACAAAAAATTTCAGGTTACTGGTGATTGCTCGTAGCGTTCTAAATTTAATTGATGGGAACCAAATTCAAGATGGCCACCATAGCCGCCATCTTGGATGGGTGGCCCCAGTGGTGCTGGCCATCGTTCAGCAAATTAGCATTCTCAAGTTAATTGGCGGAAATGAAATGTTAACAGCCTGCATGTACAGTTTGGTATTAAAAACCTATATCTACTTTATTCAGGAACTCTGATGAAATATTTGACTGTGAATGGTAGAAAATATAAATATCTGCCAGAACAGACCACAAGTAAGTCTGGCATTTTGCGAGAGCAAGGTGACTCCAGTCTCTGTGGTTGTATCGGGCAGCCATCACTGGATGCGCAACAAAATTTTGGTCATATTTAGGACAATTTACAGATTGTCAAGTTCTTCTTGCTTTCCACAAATGATAAATTGCTAGCAAGAGCAGAAAAGCTGCCTCATGCACTGGAGGCTTACCCCAGTGACCTCATTTGCAAGTATTGCTCTTGTACTTTAAGTAAACTAGGTCATTATTGCCAACAATGGCAAAAATTTACGCAAATTCCAATGCAATAGGATGTGGACATGTAAGGGTACACCGAAGACTAGAAAGGGAAACTCACCTGACGACCTAAGTATCATTGCAATTATCTTCCTCATTTGTTGTCGGATAAATTCAGTTAGCGTCGCTTTAAAGTCGATGTCCTCTTCTACTTGTATACCAGGCTGAATAATATAGGAAACAAAAGGATGATGGTAGTTAAAACTGAAATTTTTTAGTATCAATTACAATCACCAACCCTAGATAAAAATTGATGTGCAAGCCTCCACTGGGCACCGCAAAATTAGTCCCTTTTTGTAATGCCCGTGTCACACTGTCCCGAAATTAGACACCCGATGGCCACAGGAATATGGAATTTTGAATTTTGCGTGAAGATGGCCCCGAAGTCAACTTCCAGAATCTTGCAAATTTTCGATCCCAACCGGGGTCTTCTTCAGGCTGGCACTTATCAGTAAGATTTCCAAAAGGTTCCATAATTCGTGTGGCCATCGGGTGTCAACTTCGGGACAGTGTGACACGGGCTTAAACAAAGGGTGTCTGGTACCAGTGGTCCTTTTTGTGGCTACGGTGGTCTAGTGGCTCGGGTCTGTGGCTAGCGGCCAGGAGGTCCCTAGTTCGAATTCCACTGTGGGCATGAGACTCTCGGGAGTCTCCTTGCCTCCTGTGCCTCACTCCACCCAGGTATATAAATGGGTACCGCCGGTCTGAAATGCTCAGATTGTAAAGTCCGGCAACATCTAACTGCAACCTAATGGAATGTGGAAGTTAGGAAATTGATAGTTAGATTTTCTATGGACTTTTAATCACACGCGGCTCTTGAATAACCGGTGCACAGTGCGAACAACTGGGGAACGGCCACAAATGGTCGACAGGCATGATTGAAAATCACAAAGCTCTGCCACATCATTACATGGCTTCCACATTCCATTGGGTCAGAGTTCGATGTTGCCGGACTTGAGTGCTGAACGACCAGCAGCTCTACTAAAACGGTTTCAGGATAGACTGGGGTTAATACATCGTGGTTTGCATAGACTGGTTACTGTCTTTGCCGCTGCACTCCCACTGGCGCTCATGTTCCGGAACGTGAGTGCAGCGGCAAAGACGCTAACCAGTCTATGTTTGCACTGAATTGCAGACACGTGACACTGATCTGTCAATCACTCAGCTATCATGGCGCCCTGCCAGCAGTGAGGTCGATTATGACTGCTCAGATTTCTTCTTTTCGGTGGATTTCGTACCATAACTGTCACACTCACCATTGAAAATGCAGTGTTCTTGAAATCTTACATCAGGACCCCAACCGCGAATATTTATCCACGCGAAAAGGTACTTTGGGACCCCAACCGCTAAATATTTTAGCCGTGAAAATATTTGCGTATACGGTATATAAACCCAAACATTAATTTTTAACTTTTATCTTTGTAAACGAAGACCGTCCGGCATGAAAAGGAATCAAAAGACCTGCTCACCTCGGCGCATACAAGATCAATACTCTCCTGGAGACTTTCAATCGCCCTTTCTACCGATGCCTCTATGTTTTCATCAGTGGGTTCTTGATTGTCCATAATTCGCTGTTGGATAAACGTACGAAGCGGTTGGCGAAGTGCCTGTAGCGGCTCAGGGCGGCCGAAGAACACTTGAAGTAAGTCGGCAAAGTTCATGTGCTCGCCGATCATTTGAAATAAGTCGTTTAATAAACCTGAAATAAAGATGAGAACAATGAACAACCCTGAAAATATGGGGTCCATTTTTCTGCAACTTCCCCAGCATCCAATAATAAGACCTTTCTCAGGCTTTTTAACCCAAAATATCAGAGGCAACAATCATCGACACGAGATTACAAAACTTCAGTTATACAACTTGTCCCAAGATGGCACGGAGACTGCTCTGCATATACTAAACCCAATAGAGTGGCCTGTTTTTTTGCACTTTCCATCTGTAAATTTCACCCTGAACCGCCATGAAATGCCACTGCATTAAGCTGAATAGAAAACAGTATAATGATTCAAGGCGGTTTATGGCGTTATCAGCGTCTGGAAACATGGCGGATTGTGGCGCTCCCGGCAGTAATTGGTAATTTTCATTTCTCCAGTAGAGGTGATGGGGATTTTTGTCAAAAAGTGGGCGTGGTCTTTCACAGCAGGGCGGCATGGGGTCTATTGGGTTAACTTTTTATGGAAAAGATCGTTAGCGACGGGACAAAAACAGTATCTGGGTAGATTTTTGAGCTGGCAATTTTTGATGATTTTTTTGGTGAAAATCGTGGAAACTGCTCCGATAATTTGGCAGCATAAGCATACATTTCCTTACTTTTCTTACCAGTGGTTTTAATAATAGTGATCGAAGATACAGATGCAACAAAATCCACACAGAATCCATGTATTCCTCATATTTCAAATTTGAAGATGGCCACTCTGGCAGCCATATTGAAAACCAGAACCAGCCCATTTTCAAAAAGAACCTTCCTGCTGCGAATGACAAGGACTAACCTTCACCCTGAGAGACATTGTAGTTTTGCTCCATGGATCGAATAAAGTCTGTTATCGACACTCCGCCATCGCCGCGCATCACCTGACTCAGCTGACTCCCAATGCCACTGACCAACTGTGCAAACATATCGTCGCTCATAGCACCGGAACTGGCACCAGTACCGCCTGTACGCGGTGTACCACCTGATGAGGTCGTGGTGGGCGGTGTATTTGATCTACCCTGAAAACATCAAATATCAAGAATATCAAACAATGGTGAAATAATTCGCATGTTATATTCATTGTCCACCCGGTTTTGGCCGCCTGGTGGCCACGCCAGGAATCGAATCTTGACTAAAACTTGGTGTCATAGATCATCTGACCTAGGGGTATAAGTGACCCCTGACAACAAAATGAGTCAGAATGCGCACAGAAGAAGACCCAAGGTGAACCAACAGTTAGGTGATTTGAGCATTGTTGGCCCAGTGTGAAATTTGACTTTGTCCATTTCTGTAATTGTCATAGATGAGAGTGCCATTTCAAAAAATTCCCGGAAATTAGTCATGACTCCAGAAGTCATGTCCCGAATCCTGCCATTCGACGGCCCGACGCCATCTTGGCGCGATCGCTGTCATCAAATCCTAGCGGTAGATCATGGAACCAATCTAGGATTATTGATGGTTGGATGTAAAACCGGGACCGGGAACAGCACAGGTGCCGGAACGAAGCCAAATCGAAAAAGCCATATTTATTTGGTAGTGCCCGCTCCCGGAAATCCGGGAATTCCCGGAAAACTCTCATCTATGAATTGTTCTCTGGTGTCATCTTGGGTCTTCTTTCCGCTGCATTCTGACTCATTTTACTGTCATGGGTCACATATATGTACCAAGTTTCAGGTCAATTACCCCTGCATATGAAACGTGCCCTACTAATGGACTACGACGACGACAGAAGATGATAACAGTTGCTGCGTCATGACTAAAGCTCACAGGTGAGCTAAAAAACGTGGGTATGCTGGGGACCGGCAGAACAGTCCTACCATGCCTGCTGCAGAAAAGGTAAGGACTTGCCAGTCAGACAAGATAACATGTGCAGTTCCACTTTTTACGAGAATGTCATAATCTTGGATACCTCTTGTAAAATATGGTGCAGCCGGCTCGCAAAGTCATTCATCGCTGTCGTATTTGTCGCTCCTGAACTCTGGCTCCCATCAGTCCGACGCCCTTGAGCCGGCATCGGCGTAAACAACGCGGCAAAGGGGTTGAACACATTTTGCGCCGATGTGCCTGTAGTTGTTGTATTTGACGATGATGTGGAGGTAGCACTAGTGGCAGCACCGCTACCAGCAGTGGCGGCAGCTCCATTTCCGCTGGATTGTCCCTGTGTCCCCTGATTAGTTTGACCAATCAGAGCACTGACGAGATTCCCAACGACGTCGTTGACAGACTGTTCACCACCATTCTGAAAGATATAACTCCAGTCAAACCCAGTCCCAAATGTTTCCCCCATCTTCGATAATCGAAGGGCGATCACCACTGCGTTACATCACACATCACCCTTTGAGAAATAGACCGGTCCGCGGCGTATCTGCTGCCTCTTGAAGAGCAGGCCAATCAGAACCGGTGTTGTAAAATTTCCGAAGACCCGATATAAAGTGGAATATGATTGGTCGACCGGTAAAGTTGGCATCATGCCAAGATACGCCGCAGACCGGTCTATTACTCGAAGGGTGATAATAGTGTAATGACAGAGAGAGGTATGTCAGTTATGAGCAATCTGGGTCAAGTCATTCCCAAGTTGCAGGACTTCAATTATATATGTACCAAGTTTCAGATCAATAGCTCCAGCGGTTACGAAATGTGCCCTGCTAACGGACGACGACGACAGACGCTGCACCACGACAAAAGCTCACAGGTGAGCTAAAAACCCAAACTTAATTTTAATACAATAATGTACAATGCCATACAAACAACTTACAGCTCTTCTTGTGCTCCTAATCATGGAGAAATGACGTGAACTGCATGGCAGATATGGATCGACGGACCGAGAATCTAACGCCATCAGGGCTGGCAATCTTATTCCCGTAGCGGTGGGGCTACCGGTTGTCGCGCCTGTTGAACTACTTGATGTTGGCGCAGTACTCGTTGCCTGCGTCGAGGAGGCGGTGCCCGATGCGCTGGTGGTGGAGGTAGCTGATGTTGGGGTGCTTGACGTCGCTGAAGATGTCGCAGTTGTCCCAGTGTTTCCTAGGAAATGGAGTGAAAGACGAGTGTAATGGAGTGTAAATTTCTTACTGTATTACCCCCGTCTCTACATGAATGACATGAGGCCAGGGGAGCAGCTTGTCACATTCACTAATTAGCATGACCAGTACATGAAACAGAATAATCAGCAGAGATTTGAACCTTCCACCTACGACTTTACTTGTACTGATGTTAGTACAAGTAAAGTCGTCTCCGAATTTCGCAAATTTTCAGGCACTTTCTAGTAGAGATCCCAAAAGTGAAATTTCTTTATTAGAAATCCCTACTAGAAAGTGCCTAAGGAAGACCCTGGTTGGGGTCGAAAATTTGTGAAATTTGGAGACAGCTTTACTTGTACTATCATTTTGTGTGTCGTTTTTTGTGCTCTATGTTGGATACCACCTGCTGCTGTGATAGTGTGTTTATCAAAATATGCCCATACAGAATTTTCCTAACAAATTCCCATTTTATTTTTGAGAAAATGACAGGCCCAATTGAAGACAATTGCTTGAACACTATAGGCCCATAAGTGTGCATTATAGGCCCAAGTGAAGACAATTGCTTGAACACTATAGGCCCCAAAGTGTGCATTATTCTCTGCATTTTGCTTGGGAATACTAACTAATTCACAGAAACAGATCTGATTGCACATTCGAATCATTTTTTTCAAAGACAACAAATTTATTTACCACCAGACACCCTCTGTGCAGCTGCCTGAAGTGCCATCTGCACCAATCCTTGCATAAATTCGGGTGGGGCACCAGATGGTGCGGCGACCGTCACGGGTATGGCACCCGCTGGGACACGGCCGGTAGAACTTGCCATCGGGATAGACCCAAAACGAATCGGAATAGCACCGGGTGGTATTCCAAAACTTCCGCCAGCAAAACTAGTCGACGACGTTGTCGTGGTCCTCGATGACATGGACGAGGCCGTTGTGGCAGTATTTGTCGCCGAACTTCCATTCCGATCTGAGCTGAACACATGTGCACTGATGCTGTTCACACTGAGGGAGTTGGGGCCAAGTTCCATGAACACATAAGGGTTCGTGCTCCCTTGGTGGGTCAAGGGCCCTTGGGCAGTTGTGGCAGTCGCACGTGCTGGCGTTGTTGTGGTTCCACTGGTGATACCTGTTTGACTGCTGGTCACAGGTGTAGTTTCAGTCGGCACAGCCTGAAATAGAAGTTCGAAGTGCACACTTTGCCAGAAAAGTGGCTAGAAATTTGCATGAACTAACAGTATCAATCTCAAATTACTCAGCAACGAAAAGTGACAACTGATAAATGCCCACTGACAAGTGGTAACTGACCACTGACACCGCTACTGCCCAGTGGCAAGCAGCAGTGCCCAGTGGCAAGCAGCAGTGCCCAGTGGCAAGCAGCAGTGCCCAGTGGCAAGCAGCAGTGCCCAGTGGCAAGCAGCAGTGCCCAGTGGCAACCAGCAGTGCCCACTGACAAGCAGCAGTGCCCACTGGCAAGCAGCAGTGCCCACTGGCAAGCAGCAGTGCCCACTGGCAAGCAGCAATGCCCACTGGCAAGCAGTAGTGCCCACTGGCAAGCAGCAGTGCCCACTGGCAAGCAGCAGTGCCCACTGACAAGCAGTAACTGACCACTGGCAAGCAGTAGTGCCCACTGACAAGCAGTAGTGCCCACTGGCAAGCAGCAGTGCCCACTGACAAGCAGTAACTGACCACTGACACACGACTAAACACCACTGATAACTGACCACTGACAAGAGATAATTGACCACTTGCCACCGATAATTGACCACTAACAATTATTCACTGACATCTGAACCCATACCTAAGCTTTTCCAGCAAGCACATGGAAGATTTTTCAACTAGGAGCGTTATTTTGTGCCAGCTCAGAACAGATGGTACGTGTACAAAGGCACAGAAAACCAAGACCTTTGCAAACATTTATTAAGTTCACAGCTTCACTGAACAATACACAACGGTGCAGAAATCAAAGATGCATTACCGGTAGGCTCAATCAAACACTTTACCACTTCAATGCCAAATCTTGGTATATCGAGACAGTGCATCATGATGCAGAGTCCCAAAGATTTCAGTTACGAGTGACTCATATGCCATTTTAATGGGAAAATTCATTAAGCTAGCTTTTCAATACAGTCCTTGACAAAATTTTTCTTCCATTAATTTATCCAACCAACCCAGTGCCCAGAAAAGCCAACAGAAAACGACCAACTGCAAGTACAAGTCAGACTGGCACAGATCAGTGTACAGATTTTCTAACTAAGAATAATGATGATAATGTTTGGTTTTGATATTATGCATTTTTACAGCAGCACAGAGTCAAGGGCACTTCACAATATCACCATTACATCAGAGTCTCCCAGAAACCTTTCTAGGGGACTCCAGGGGCGCATGCCAATCCTCGTTCTTGACCACACTCCTAATGACCCAGTTCATGTAGACGTTAATTTAACTCGAGAACGGCACTCTCGAACGCCGAGAACACAACCCGAGTCGGGTCAAGAACGTGTTCTTCTCAAGACCTCCGCTGAGTTGGGGAGTGAGAAGAACACTCTTCACTCGACACTGGTTGCATTCTCGGCGTTCGAGACTGCCGTTCTTGAGTTAAGTCAACATCTACATGAACTGGGTCAGCACGAGTGTGGTCAAGAATGAGGAATCAAATACGCCCACGAGGCAGCTCATTCAATGCTCACTTAAACCTTTCAGACCAGTAGAGAATATAATACGGCCTCTGTCACGATCCTGACGCCCAGACAACTGCGCCACCATTATTTTGAATCAGAGTAACTCAGAAATGCAACCAAAAACAGCCTGGTCATGTTTCATGTCTAAAGCTGCGTTTACCGGACGCCTAGAATGCGGAAGCGGACGGTATATGCTATGCATTTTCGCATACAACATATCACTTCCGCATCCCTTATACTGCATTCCGGATGTCTGGTAAACGCAGCTTTAAGGCCTAGATACACCATCCAATATTATAGCAAACTAAGGGGCCCAAAATGGGAACATGTGCCTCTGCCACGATGGATAGAAGATTGGCAATAATATTGCCCATTTTGATCCTCATATTGTGCAATAATATTGATCATGTACGGCCCCCCTGTATGAAAATATAGTGGAGACACCGTCTCGCCAATTTGCACAACTCCGTTTTGTACCTGTGTTGATGTAGAAGTGGTTGTTGTCTGACTGTTTGCTGTCTGACTGTTTGTTGTCGATGAAGCTGTTGTCGGAGGCTGTCGCCGTAATAATCGTGGACTGCCAGCGAGCGCTGTGTTCACACTGATCTGAGCCTAAAAGAACAGAACGTGTCAAACAACCATAGCATAGACTGCGCCGATCAATTCTGGAAAAGTAAAGCCGGGTACAAAGTGATGTCATTAAAGCCCGACTCTATGCATGAGGTGACACTTTCTCCCTCCCCACCTTGATAAGACTGGTCTCCTGTCCAACCTACGGTACATATAGCCAGTGGTAACAGCGAGGCTGGACTGAAACTATGTCGAAACAAAAATGGCCGCCAAAAATCGGAGCCATTCATTTCGTCACATAGATTTTATGATCATGGTGGTTGAAAGTATAATTCTGCTTATGGGACTATGACAGGTCACAGAGTTGGGACACCCCCACTCATACGACTACGGTAATCAGTTGCAAGTCGCCCACAACAATGGTCACATTTATGTTTTCTTTTTTTTACTTTCCCAGAACTGACTCGACGATCACCACAGATAACACACATTTATACATAATAGCTCCACCAAACTTCATATGCAACAAAAGCATTTATTACAAACAATGCTTTAATACTTGCTCCAAAAAAATCCTTCAAGGGTCCGCATGGTCAGAATGAAGATCATCTACCAAGTGGAACCCCTCTAGTAAGGACACCTTTGGGACTAAACAGTGACACTGTCCTAATGAGGAACCGGAGGAACTACTCCGTGACGTGGCGCTGACGAACAACTCAGTTAAAACTATGACGTCGAAAGTCAAGCCAATGTTATTTGCCATTTAATTCTGAAACTATACCCTACTTCTAGCCCTAAATATACCTGAAGTAATCCATTGACTTTCGAATTTTACATGTTCTTCATCAAGTATAGGACTGACTCAATGTATCTGAACGTTTTCAAATGAAAATTCAAGCGAAAACATGTTGAATTAAATCGATAAAATTGACTATTTTAGCGTAAATAACAGACCGAAGAGCAACACGTCATTGATTCTGATAACCGTATCGCACCTAACGTCACGGACGATGAGTTGTTCCCATGCGCCTCCTTTGGGGACTCCGGTTCCCCATTACTGAGGTCAAAATGGACAGAAATGACAAATTTGAGGTCAAAATGAACAGAAGTGGTGATCTTGGAACTCTACTGGAGGTGTCGTGATAACAGAGTTCAAAATGAATAGATACAAATTCCAGGCTAAACTTAGGTGTCCTAAACAGAGCGTGTCCATCTGGCAGGGATAATAAGGCTAAGGGCGCTGCCACACGATTCAGTTTACTGAACTCACCTGAACAGGTATCGTCTGATGAATAACTGCTGTCGGCGGTGGTGGCGGTGCCGGTACCGCCCGCAACTGGCGTGGCCGAGAACTTGACAGGTCGATCATGATGTCGCTTATACTGTGAAAGGCGTGGCTGAGGTGATGAAGAATGACTGACACCTGGTTGATAACACGTTGGTTGTTCCGCAAGTCATCGTCCTGAAAAACAAAACACACCGAATAAAATTTCACAGCGAGACTGGAAGATGTATTCAGGGTTCGGCCCCAGGACTGAACGAGTGCCGGTCCGAACGGGGGCCCTCCCCCAGAAAAATCTGAAATCTAGACTTGCTGAAATGAGATTTCCTTGCACCCGAGTCGAAATAATGAGCTCATTTGGCGTCAAAATGACCCCAATCCACTCTATTGCAACTTTAGTCTCGGTCACCCAGCCGCTGTTTCGAATCTGGGGATCGAACAAGCGTCTGGGTCATAACGCCACTTTTTCTGTTACGAGCAGACCAAGATCCTGGTCTGGATGCTGATTGGCTAATCAGGGACAGAGCTAGTCATTCATTCCCAACCGCCGATTCCTCCCATTCGAAAATCACAATCCGGCTGCTGATTGGGCAAGAGAAGTGATCATGTGACCTCATCATGGCGACGACCACATAATGTCAGTTGGGATTTCTCGACCTCGTCTACCATACGGATACACAATTCCTGCTTAGTTTTNGGGACAAGTCTTGGAATCGGCACCATCTCTACCCGTCCGTCACCAGCCATTGCTGCAATTCTAACCCATAATATTCAGGGATTTTCTACATGACTTCAGCATGATTTTTGGCCACCCTTACTGCCTATGGTGCCATTATATTTTTTACCCCTTATGCCATCCTCTGACCACATGCACCCTGTGCGTATGTGCTCGCCATGGGTATCATGCTACTTGATGAATGGGAACAGAAAGGAAATTCAGAAGAATTCTTTCAGGTACCACTATGTCATCACCATCCAAATGGCTGCAGCCTGGCAGCACGGTATCAGTGTAGACTGGAATGGGTTAATTCACCCTTCTGCTACAGTTGCGCCCATTTATTGTAGCTGAAACCAATCAGTTTTTTTACTGTTACAATTTTCTGAATCCGATAATTCACAGCAGTAATTTCATCCATTTAGTTTTTTTTAAATTTTCAAGTGTACATTGAACCTGCGGCATTTGTTTGCATTCAGGCTTCTTGTAGCCATTGATATTTCACTTAGGATTCGGGAACTGATCCATTCAATCATTGCAATAACGACGAGAACAACTATGGATGCTAGGTTTCAAACGGGTCACACTCAAAATATTCGAAAGTGTGTGTTGCTGATGAAATATTCTTCATATATACAGATATGACAGTTTCTGCTCTGCGAAGGAATCAAAATCAGACGACAATAAGGAATCAGTTAAAATCTCTGCAAAGATCCTCAAAATCATGGATGAGGTAACTCAGCAAAATGAGGTAGGCCTAGACTGATGCTTCTGTTTAACACTCCTAAACACACCACCCAAAAGACTTCGAACATTGCCTGTAGGTCGTGCCTTAAAACTGAAGGTACAGAGCAGCCTATCGGCCAGGCCCCATCTCCTACGAATGATCTGCACCCTACACAGTGAATGTATTCGATTGGGGTTTGTCTCCGAGATTGTCCATTTTACACTTGTAACTTTCTGTGAACTATATTTTAGAACGTTCCTTAACATTAAGGTCCACTTAAAACCATTGTTCTCGATGGTTTTACAATAGACTTAAGGTTGACCTTAACCTTAACGAACGTTCTAAAATACGACCCTATGAATTTTTAAGACTGCCCTCATCTCAATGAGGGTGGTCTTCATTGGTTTTACTGGAATTCTCTCTCTCTCTCTCTTGGTTTCCGGTGATAACTCCCTTTTGGCACATATTTGGAGTTGTACATTCTTCGTACTTACATGTACTGGTATATATTCTTGTTATAGGTTAACATGGTTAATGAAACGAAAGGCAAAGTTTATACTTCAGGAATACGGTTTGACCATCTAGGTGAGTTAACGATGTACGTAAAGGTCTACCAATTGAGGAGGGTCATTGATAGATTACTACCTGTAATGATGGTAATGGGAACAATATTAAATTCACTAGCAATTGCAGTGGTAAGTGTTAGCAAAATAGGCCAGGAGTCAACTAGAATATTACTCATAGCTCTCGCCTTATCCGACACAGCTACCTTTTTTTGTGATCCCCTAAAAGAAACTTTATACACGTTTGGTCTTGTTAAGCCTTTTTCTGCTTTTGCGACATGGACTGACGCAGCCTGTCCTATCTACTCATTTTTCTCTGTCATCATCCCATCATCATCTCATTGGATGATCGTGCTGATCACCATCGAAAGATGGATATCTGTGACATACCCTTTGAAGGCCATGGTCCTCTGTACGAGAAAATGGACCTATATTGCTATTATGAGTGTGATTATGATGCATTTTGCTGTTTTTGGTCATAACCTGCTCAAACAAATCGATTCAAATGGAAATTGTAATTATGGTGATTATATTGACATTCAGACAGGAAATCAACTATTCCTAGCAGACCAATTTCTTAACAGCATTGTGTCCTTTTTCCTCCCCTTCATCTGCATCATCTTCTGTAACATCTCAATCCTGTATAATGTCATCAAAAGTCGGAACAAACGGAGACAATTACAGAATTCAGGAGGATCGACAACCAAGAGTCTCAACAGTATGACCATCATGTTGTTGATAGTGAGTGTGGCATTCTTAGTGCTCGTTTCTCCACTTGCTGTTTGTAAAACCATGATTGGAGTAAGATTTTCATCGTCATCATACGATGGTTTACCAGCCGCTGTATTTATCATGATGATGTTTCTGACACCGGTAGCTGAATTTTTCAATGCTATCAATCACAGCAGTAATTTCATCCTTTATTGTATTTGTGGCAGACAATTCAGACAGGCGTTTTTCAATATGGTAACATGCAAACAGAATAGAAAGTACTGGTAAGGCCAAAAAAAATACATGTATTGTCTGTTTCTTGTCCAGCAACTCAGCGAAAATTGATGCGGGCATGCGAATTTTTTTTTAATTTTCAAATAATTTTTTTCCCGTTTTCTTAATGGATGGGGGGAAATACCACAAGCAAACTATCTCTCTACATGTTTAAAGCACAGATTTCATGAAAAATAAAGATGATTTCAAGTGATGAAGCATTTCTGTGCATTGTATAAAAGGTGCTGCATAAGCAAAGTGGGAAAATTTGAAATGGGTGAAAAAAAATTTTCGATGCGGAGGGTCTGGGAATGACGCAGGCGCGGACAAGAAACAAATACTTTATTTTTTTTGGCCTAACCAGAAGATATGGCAAGAAAAATATCTCATTCGCTGGAGGTTTGGCAAATTTTTGGAAAGTCAAATATTCGTGGAAGAATTGTTTTGTTTTTGTCTCCATGAAAATGCAGTTCAAAGTCTACTTTGCAAGAACCTCACATAAGTCGACAGCGTTCAAGTTGTCAAAGTGCGCAAGTTGTCACAATAGCAAAAGTCCTGATTTTTCGTAACTTCCATGAAATGTTCCTGTCTAAGTCGTCAAATGTAAGTCGTCAAATGTAAGTCGTCAAAACGGCTAACTCGACACTGAAAAAAACAGTCGGCCGCTGCCGGCAAAGTCTGCACGTGTACATTCCCAGACTGATTCAATCAGTCGCCGCTGCGGGGCGCTGTAGACTTTAACGGTGATGAAAGAGTCTGGTTACTCCTGATAGCCAACTGATGCATAGGCGATGCACTGCACAAGTTGAATGCGCCAGCGCATCATGTGGTTGGGTTTTGTAGATGGAGATCCGTACACCACGGGGATTCTCCACTATGATAAGTCATCATTAACCCTTAGAGCGTCAGGTTTTTTCAACTTTTCCTTCCCCTGTGACCAGGGTTTTTTCGAAGAAAAAAAATTTTTCGAAAAAAAATTGCCAAAAATGCATACCCGGTATGTTTTGAAATTTTAATTTTATGACCTTTTCCGAGTATACTCGGTAACGGTCCTAAAAAAGAGAATTGTCGCACCGAGTATACTTGGTAACGGCGCTCTAACTAAGGGTTAAGCCGACTTACACCTACAAGTCTTCATAATGACGAGTAATGCATAAGTCGTCATTATGATGACTTAGCATTACTCGCCATATTTCTCAGTCGACAGTAAATCTTCGGTCCCGAAAGTGTCAACTCAGGTGAGGTTTACTGTACGTAAAATGGCAGGGGAGCCTAACATGCTGGAAATCATGGGTTTCATTTTTTTAAATTTTCCAGGGGGAGGGCCTCCGGTAGCCTACATTCCACTACATTCCAAGATATCAGGCTTTTCTGGGCTATTTTCATGTGTTATGAAAAATTTGACGATTTGCACTAGGAGTTAGGAAATTCAGAGCCATTCCTCATACGATGCTCACTTCTGCTCCCAGACTCCATCCTTCGCAGAAACGCGGGCTGGTCCGTGATTGATGAACTTGTGAGATTCACAATCTCTGATTACCCGGTTCATGCAGGGCAAAGGTTGGCATCCAGTTTGATAAATTCGAAATCAACAACAAATCGCTTATTCCAAGTCATAAAATAGAGGCCTTCAACTGATTTCATACCCAATAGGAAAGAAAATAATACACCAAAATTGCAATTGTATGGTCACAGGAGGATAGGTATTGGGAGAATCCAACTTACCTTGACGCGAGTCCAGGTCATAACAATTTTGTAAGTTCTAAAAATATCGTAATATAGTAGGGGTAGCATAATGGTAGATGGAACAGCTTAGGTATAATACAAGCTGTTCCATTTACCATCATGCTACCCCTCAATATTACGGTATTATTAGAACTTAGAAAATTTTTATGACATGGACTCGCGTCGAGGTAAGTTGGATTCTCCTGTATGTGAATTGACGATGACCTGACACTAAGGCCCGGGGATGAAAAACCCAGTGGTAATAAGCCCCTCTGACCTCGAACGCTTTTTGGAGGGCTTAATTTAGGTCCCCGTCACAAAATTTGAGTAGTGTTGACGCGCGCCCGGTCTCAGGAGGGATTTTTCAGAGCCGGGCTAGACCCGCGTCTCAAAAATACCCAGGATCATCCTGGGTATCAAACAGGATTACCCAGAATACCCAGGGTAATAATGAGGTGTACCCAGGACGACATTAACCGATTCAGCGTAATTGAAGTGACAACATGGATCAACAGACAACAGCACCTCGGCAACCATGCAAGGAACATTCCAACGAAACATCAGATCTGACTTTTATTCGTTTGCTTGAAATATGCGTTTGATTGTTTTCAACAAGTCAATCAACGAAAATTTTCAGTCAGACGGACGACTCCTTGCTGGCAAGAGACAGGCTGATCGACGTAAGGTTATGAATGTTTGCTACCACTGACAAACCATGCAAGCAATCGATGTCCGAATCATGAACCAAAGGAATTTGCACCAACAATGGCAAAACAAGTCCGTGATGAGCTGGATAGTGTAGCCTAATCATCGATATGAAGGACTAGAAAGGGGTAGGCCAAAGGCAAAAATTATTCATGATTTCAAATACACAGCAAATGAAATGGTCCATGGACCATGTGCTCACCTGTGTGAATGTACCAGAAGAACAAATGACAAATGTTAATTCGAAATGTTCCCAGGCAAGCCTCAAGTTCCAGATAAACACCTAGGGTACCCAGACACCTGATCACACCAAGTTAGAAGTTGACCTCATAATGAGGTCAAAATGCCACCAAAAGGCAAAATCTGAACTTTGATCTCTGTGACCTTCAAAAGTAGGTCAAATCAAAAACCCGTTATATATGTTATGTACACCCATTAGATACAACCATGACAAAAATTTGGAGATGATCCAGTCATTAGTTCAGGAGTTATTGCACTTTTTGTATTTTTTGTTTCAGCCACCTAGTGGCCAAGTCAAGAATCGAATTGGACCGAAACTTTGTGTCATAGGTGATATGACCTAGGGGTATATATGTTCCAAGTTTCAAATCAATAGCTCCCATGGTTACAAAACATGCCCTGCTGACAGACAATGGACACCACACCATCGTAAGAGCTCACCACAGGTGAGCTAAAAATGAATAAAATGCCAGAAATCAGGTATGTTGTCTTGATGTCAGCTGTGCATATTCCACCATTTAACCCTTTCCTGATAGTGATACCACTGGGGCGATCCGCCTGTGCTGTCTGCTCGACAATATGGGAGCGTTCGAATACTTCCACCGCGCCTCCCCAAGCCCATTTATCAGGGAACTACGGGCATGCGCAGTATGTGTTAGTAATAGAACGATATCAGGCCAGGCTCGAGTAAACTGTCATGGCGGTGTTTTGTCATCTGCTACATTCTGACATCAGTGAAATTCGAACGCGGAAATGATGGATGCAGCACACCATTTAGATCATGGCAGGAAAAAAGGCGATGTTGGCGCACGCTGTGAACAGCAGCAGCAAGTGGTCACTGGCTCTCCAAGGGTCGTCAATGATGACATTGACAGCCAAGAAAACTGATAGTAGAATGTCAGTCCGCTTTGCCCCGCCATGTTGAAATGTTGCATTCTGGGATACTGCTCCAAGTCGCCCACCTCACGGGGTAGGGCTACTTGGAACAGGCACGAATGCTGACGTCATCACCATCCAAGTGGCTGCAGCCTGGCAGCACGGTATCACTGCAGACTGGAATCAGGGTCAATGGGGAACCGGAGGAACTAACGTCACGACGTGGCACTCCAAGCGGTGCGACCGAAGTTTCTTTTTTCTAACGTTATTTCTATTTATTTCTGGCGTGAAAAAACCCCTTTGTTTCGGTCGCCTGGTATTAAAATTTATATCGTCTTGTAGCAGATGAAAATTTCTGCATTTTTGCTTTCCTTAAAGTGAAGAAATGGGATGGCGACAATGGCAACGTCTTTGTCTCATTATTCCTGTAGAAAATGTACAGCTCATTTTTTTCATGACGTAACGTCAACACTAAAACGACATCAATGACGTCACTTCGGTCACACCGCTCACAGCGCCGACCTGTCGGGATAAACCGCACTCCGGTTCCTCATTCATCTTTCTGCTAGAGTTACGAGCATTTATCATGTTTATTGTAGCTGAAACCAATCAGTTTTTTACTGTTACAATTTTCTGAATCCGATAATTCACAGCAGTAATTTCATCCATTTAGTTTTTTTTATTTTCAAGTATACATTTAACCTGCGGCATTTGTTTGCATTCAGGCTTCTTGTAGCCATTGATATTTCACTTAGGATTGGAGAACTGGTCCATTCAATCATCGCAATAACGACGAGAACAACTATGGATGCTAGGTTTCGGACGGGTTATCCTCAAAAGTGTGTGTTGCTGATGAAATATTCTTCGTATGTACAGATATGACCCTTTCGACTCTGTGAAGAAAAATTTGCGAAATTTCTGGAGGACGACTCTTTTATTATATCTTCTCTGTGAAGGAATCAAAATCATACAACGATAAGGAATCAGTTAAAATCTCTGCAAAGATCATCAAAAT
This sequence comes from Notospermus geniculatus, assembly GCA_002633025.1. Lineage (NCBI taxonomy): Eukaryota > Metazoa > Nemertea > Pilidiophora > Heteronemertea > Lineidae > Notospermus > Notospermus geniculatus. The sequence continues at coordinate 89,331 of NMRB01000805.1, read as the reverse complement.
CATGGATGAGGTAACTCAGCAAAATGAGGTACATGTACATGTAGGCCTAGACTGATGCTTCTGTTTAACACACTACCCGAAAGACCTCGAATATGGCCCTCTATGGCAGATGTGGCAAGTTGTGCCTTAAAACTGAAGGTACACCACACACACTATCGGCCACCCCCTGCCTCCTACGAATGATGTGCACCCTACTCTGTGAATGTATTCGAGTGGGGTTCGTCTCAGAGATCGTCTGTTTTCATTTGTAACTTTCTCTGAACTATGTCAGTCTTTTCTGGAGTTCCATACTGAAAATTTGCAAAATTTTGGAAGTTGACTTCCTATATATCATCATTTCTCTGAACTATGAATTTTTATTATTATAGGTTAACGTGGTTAATGAAACTAAAGGCAAAGTTTATACATCAGGGATGCGCTTTAGCTTTGACAATGAGTTAATGATGTATGTAAAGCTGTACCGAATGAGGAGGGCCATTGATATATTACTGCCTGTAATGATGGTCACAGGAACAGTATCAAATTTTCACTAACAATTGCAGTGGTAAGTGTTAGCAAAATAGGCCAGGAGTCAACCAGAATATTACTCATAGCTCTCGCCTTATCCGACACAGCTACCTTTTTTTGTGATCCCCTAAAAGAAACTTTATCCACGTTTGGTCTTATCGAGTCTACATTTGTTTTTGAGACATGGACCGACGCAGCCTGTCCTCTCTACTCATTTTTCTCTATGATCACCCCGTCATCATCTCATTGGATGGTTGTGCTGGTCACTATCGAAAGATGGATATCTGTGACATACCCCTTGAAGGCCATGGTCCTCTGTACAAGAAAATGGACCTGTGTTGCTATTGCGAGTGTGATCATGATGCATTTTACTGTTTTTGGTCATCACCTGCTCACACGAATCGATTCAAAGTTTGGATATTGTAGTTATCCCGATTACGTTGTCATGCGTCGGCTGCTGTTCATAATAGACAATATTCTTAACAGCATCATTCTGCCTCCCCTTCATCTGCATCATCTTCTGTAACGTCTCAATCCTGTATAATGTCATCAAAAGTCGGAACAAACGGAGACAATTACAAAATTCAGGAGGATCGACAACCAAGAGCCTCAACAGTATGACCATCATGTTGTTGACAGTGAGTGTGGCATTCTTAGTGCTCGTTTCTCCAGTTGCTGTGTGTAAAATTATAATTGGTTTGTACAACACAGTGGACGGTAGTGTATCACAAGCTATATTTTCCACAATGTTGTTTCTGTTACCGGTAGCTGAATTTTTCAATGTCGTGAATCACAGCAGTAATTTCATCCTTTATTGTATTTGTGGCAGACAATTCAGACAGGCGTTTCTCAATATGCTAACATGCAAACAGACGAGCAAGTTCCGGTAACCAGATGATTTATCAAGAAAAATATCTTCTCATTTGCTAGATGATCTGCAAATTTTTGTGAAGTCAAATATTTGTGGACGTTTTTTTCATTTTTTTCTCCAAAGTCTACTTTGCAAGATACATGTACTTTATCCCTTTCGCGCCCGGATTAATTTGAAATGTGTCCATTGCGTAACGTGAATTTCTGATGTGTGTACAAAAACCCGCCTAGCTCCTGACGACCGAGGGTGTGTGGTATATTACCATAATTATGATGATGGTCACTTTTCCTGCCAGATTCCGTCCTTTGCAGAAACGCGGGCTGGTCCGTGATTGACGAACATGTGACATTCGCAATCTCTGATTGGCCGGTTAATGCAGGGCAACAGTTGGCATCCATTTTGATCAATTCAAAATCAACAAGTTCTTTTTTCTGAGCCATAAAATAGAGGCCTTCAATTGATTTCATACCTAATTTGAAAGCCATATCCACCGAAATCACAGTTGTAGTATGGTCAAAGAGGCCAGCCAATTGCCTAGGTCCAGCTTCTCCTGTAGGAGGCCGTTGATATCTTTGAATTGACGATGTCCTGACACTGACACTTGACATGACAAGGTTGGAGGAGCTAGATCCCTTAGGCAATGCAAGGTCTCGGTGACCTTATGTAATATATGTGACCGTCTATGGGAAAACCCGGCCAAAGTCGCTGGGGAGTGACATAGGCCTTGACCATACCTGATCTTTGGTGCACGATCGATAAGGCTTTATTTGCCACCAACAGACCGGTGTTTTTTATGAGGTGTTCAACGACTTTGACCAGGTTTTCCCATAGACGGTCACATATATGTGACCCTCCACAGCAAAGCCAGTCGCATGTCGCTCAGAAGGTGAGCCACAACTAACTAAGATGACACCAGTAGAGAATGGAAGAAATAGATTCCAATTTCATAACAGACAGACAATATTGAAACTGACAAACATTTGGTCTCAACGTGCCAAGCTAAGAGCGACATGCGATTGGTTTTGCTGTGCCGGGTCACATGGGATAGCCTATGTAATTGAAGTGACAACATGGATCAACAGACAATATCACCTCAACCATGCAAGGAACCTGCAAGAAAATACCAGATCTGATTTTTACTCGTTTGCTTGAAATATGCGTTTGATTTTGTTTTCAACAAGTCAATCAACGAAAATTTTCAGCCAAACGGACGACTCATTGCCGCCAACGAGATGGACTAACATCACAATCGACCGCAACGTTCACATTTCCGTTTTGATCAGAAGTTTATCGCCCATTGCAGGAGATCCGGGCGATGATCACGAAAATGATGCATGTCCGGTAGCGATTTTTATAAAATGGACACGGAGTGGAATTATTGAATTGATGCCTGGTACAGAAATGGCTGTCCACATTTCAGTAAACCTTGAAGCAACAGTGGTGTAGTGGCTCAGGTCTCCGACTAGCCGTCAGAGTGTCTTGGGTTCGAATCCCATTGTGGTGTGAGACTTTGGGCAAGTCTCTTTGCCTTACAGGCCTCTGTTGTTGCAAGAGAAAAAAGTACAAAATATCCAGACAAAATGTTGATAATAGCAAATCTCAAGAAATATGTCAAATTTCGATATTTTCACCGTTCTCGTGATATGCAATACCTGAATTCAGTGAAAACCCATCAAACTAGAGGAATGCATATCTAGGACTGACTTCAAATACGTTTGATATAGATACTGGAATACAGAAGCGGCTAATTTTGCCTATAAATGAAAAGCTGAATTCCCTCTGTTCGAATATTAATGCACACACTGTATGGGCCAGGCCACGCGGTAACGGAGGGACACTTTTGCTGTATTTTGCCCTGGTACTCCTATTCTGTCCAAGGCAGAGTAAAATAACTACTTATTGTCTGCGTCTGTGGCAAATTCCACAGCCTCCTACTTTTTCCAATACAGCCTCCTACTCTAAAAACTTTTGAACACCCTGGTAATGCCGTGTTCACACTAAGGATTTATATCGAATCAAATTTGCAATAAAGGCCTCACAGGCAAAATGACGTACATACGGCGGACGTACAGCCACTTTTATATCCGCCGTATAGTACAATGGACCATCCTCTGGACGTCCAGTGTACGTATGGCTTACGTACGGAAAAATGTGTCCGCCGAGTATATGCCGTACGTATGCCATACATACGGCATACGCCATATATCCCGGGTACATATGACGACGTACATACAAATTGAATCTAGCTACTTTTATATATATAATATATATAATACGGTATATATGGGTCATTCCACGAAGTTCATGTAATGTTACGCACGACCCTGTTTTATGAAATAAATTTGTTACCTACAACTGGATTGCTAAGTGTTGTTGTGATTTTTCTTCCTTTCCTAAAGTAGAAATAAATCAAAACTACTTTTAAAGTACAATTCCNATAGTTACTCAGTAGGCCCTTTCCTATGGTACAGAATCAGGTGGGAAAAACATCTCTTCATTCTCGTCATCCACAATGAATTCAAATGTCCATAACTTTTGTTCTAGTTGAGATAATTCAATAATTCTTTCTGTTCTGTACAATTTGGAATCTTGGCTTTAAGATCAGGCACATTGGAAGTCATTTCATGATGTTTCAAATTTTGCTCCTGATGTTAACCTCTGCGTGGCCTGACCCTGTATGCAATATGAAAATGATGCGTCAAAAACTGAAGGTGCTAGAGTGCAGACGAGGCAAAATGTTACGCATGCACGCACTCACGACAGACCACCAAAAAGGCATCTAAGCACAGCATAAGCCCTTTTGGCCTTCGGCCAACCAGGCTAACTGTTTGGGTTCGGAGATTGGACTGCTCACAGGGTGCTGAAGAACGCCTCGTTTAACATGGATCATTGAACATGTTGAACCATCTTTTTATTTTTGAAGATGGGGATTTGGCCTAGTGGTTAAGGCGTGCTGCCCCTGAGTGCTGGTCATTGATGCCTCATGCGAGGATCCGTGGGTTCGAATCCGGTAGGAAGCTATGTCTTTCACCTTAGAAACCTGTTATTATTTCATGCCCGTCCAACTGAGTGAGATATATGCAAGTTCTACTGTAATTTGATCCCCTGGTTACCCTAACAGGCATTAGTACTTGTATCTTGTAAATAATTTTTTCCAACAGTAGTAATTTTCTGAATGCAATAATTCATGACAGTCATTTTATCCACGTATCCGAAGTTTTTTTGTTTCCTAGTATATAGTTTAACTTCTGGCATTAGTTCGCATAGGCTTCATGAATTCATATTTCCTTTATGATTGAGGACGTGATCCATTTGACGCAACGAATCGAAATGATGAAGAGACTGGCAAATCAGCCAACGGAATATTCCAGGCACAACGTATTCAAAATGTTCAAAGTTTCTGTGATCATACGAGAATGATACTATTACTAGGCCCCCTGACATGGCCAGATGAAACACAAACCTGGACTCTTTCCAAGAACTATTCAATGTGTTACGAACGGAATAGGTGATGAACAAATTGGGCCAATAAACCGACTGGGAAAATGACGGTAGTTGTGTTGACAATGAAATGGTCTTCATATGGATGGATTCTAGAGGAATCAGCATCATACTAGGATATGGAGTCGGATTAAGATCTTTTCAATGGACACCCTCAGAATCATGGAAGAGACAACCATAAAAGATGAGGTACACCTAAGCCAATGGGGAACCCCTTGATTTTTTACCCCAAAAGGCATTGCTCCAAGCAATGAGGACGGCGCTGTATTAGCACCACACGGCGTCGCTGCGAGCGCTGTGACCAAAATGTTCTTTTTGTTACGTTATTTCCTTTTATTTCTGGCATGAAAATACCCCGTTTGTTTTGGTCACCCGACAGTAAAACTTAGATCATCGTGTAGCAGATGAAATTTTCTTTTAATCTCATTACGTTTTTTCTTAAAATAAGAGATACGATGGCGATAATAGCAACATTTTTGTGTCATTATTTCTGTAGAAAAATGTACAGGTCATTTTCTCATGACGCAACGTCAACACGCCGGATCTGCTGATTCCGCTAATTCTACATGGCCACAACACAGCAAAGTAAATGCGAGAACCCAGTACGCTAAAAAAAGATGTACAGCTGGTCACATTATTTCCAAGTGGCGCTCGTTTGCAAATTCCTCATTGGCCATGGAGGGCGTCTTCTATTTCCCCCGGAGTCGGGGGTGGCTGTGCAACCCAAAAGGTCATGAAGAAAATCCTCTATAGTCTATGGCCTTCGGGTCTGGCCAGGCAACACAGCTGGCCATGAACAGTGTCCTCTATGGCCAGCGGGTTAGGCCGTGCCAAATAACTGAGGCTACTGTATGCACCATCGGCTGGATCCGTCTCCTAGGATGCTGTGCAGCCTGCATTTCCACAATTTGTGAATTATCAGCTGTTTATATTGCAGGCCACAACAACAAACAACATTCCTCGTGAATAATGTACCTTTTTTAACCTCACAGCAAAATATTTTAGCTGCAAAAATATTTGCACGGTACAGTAAGAAAACGCTCAAGTCGGAGACACGCAAGTCCAAAAATCGCCCATCTCGGATGACTTCAAGAAGTCCCGACTTTTGTATGTTATTCCAATAAAAAATAATCGCATACATGTACGGTAAGTTGGACACTACAGGTCGGATTTTCGGCAATCTTAGATGAAATGGCCTGTTCCCTTCTAATACATTTGTATTGTGCAAGTTGGATTGCGCCCTCACAACTCGTCAGTCCATGTTTTTTTAATAGTCTGGTNGACGAATTTTCCTGTAACCGACTTTTACACAACTTGGATTTTATCCGACTTACATAAGACGGATTTCTTCTGAGTCAGATGAAATTCTCTGATTCACTTGAATTGAATCCGACTTAAAGCGTTTTCTACTGTACATGTATATTCAATAGATTTTCTGTGGGACATTTTTCCATTTACAGAATTGTGGTTCATCTTTATGGGATGGGAACACTGTTGCCTCTCCAGAAATGTGCTGTATGCGATCCCAAGTGCACTTAACCCATTTTCACTTATAACTTCCACTGAAATGTCAATGTTTCTGATTCTAGGCTGTTGGTGACATAAATGAAACTGGAGGCAAAGATTTCATACCAAGAAACGAGTTTGACATTTATAATGACGTACAGTATTTGTTATTTCTCAAGCTGTGGCCAATGACAAAAGCCATTGAAAAATTGATACCTACAATGATTATATTAGGAACAATATTAAATTCATTAACAATTGCAGTGGTAACTGTCAGCAAAATAGGGCAGGAGTCAACCAGAATATTACTCATAGCTCTCGCCTTATCTGACACAGCTACTTTTTTTTGCGAACCCCTGAGGGAAACTTTATCCTCACTTGGGCACGTGCCTTTTACTTTGTTTGATACATGGACTGAGGCAGCCTGTCCTCTGTATTCATTTTTCTCTACCATCACGCCATCATCTTCTCATTGGATGGTTGTGCTGGTTACTATCGAAAGATGGATATCTGTAACATATCCTTTGAAAGCTATTGTCCTCTGTACTAGAAGATGGACCTTTACTGCGATGATGAGTGTGTTAATGATGCATTTTGCTGTTTTTGGTCACCAACTCCTTCAACAAATCGATCACAAGTCAGGATTCTGTTTTTATACTGGTTATATTGACTATAAGACCGGGAATCAGCTTTCCGCAGCCAACCTTTATCTTTACAACATTGTTTCCTTCTGCCTCCCCTTCGTCTTCATCATCTTCTGTAACATCTCAATCCTGTATAATGTCATCAAAAGTCGGAACAAACGGAGTCAATTACAAAATTCAGGAGGATCGACAACCAAGAGTCTCAACAGTATGACCATCATGTTGTTGATAGTGAGTGTGGCATTCTTTGTGCTCGTTTCTCCACTTGCTGTATGTAAAGCTATACTTCTTGCGACCGATTCATCGATGGCAGAAGGTGGTTTAGCAGAACTCTTGTATTACTTGGTGATTGCAATGCTGCCGCTAGCCGAGTTTCTCAATGTCGTGAATCACAGCAGTAATTTCATCCTTTATTGTATTTGCGGCAGACAGTTCAGACAGGCGTTTTGCAATATGTTAAGATGCAAAAGGACCATAAAGTAGCCAAAGGGTCAGCCTTGAATAACATTATACAGTGGTGTGAATTAATATTTGAACAGAGGGAATTCAGCAAAATTTGTCACTTCTGTATTCCAATATCTATATCAAAAGTATTTGAAGTCAGTCCTAGATATGCACTCCTCTAGTCTGATATGTTTCTGCTGAATTCAGATGCTGGATATAACGAAAGTGGTGAAAATATCAAAATTTGACATATTGGAAAATATCAAAGACATCAAACTTGAATCACAGGTGTATGAATATCAACTTCTGTTTCCAAACGCTGTCAGGTAATACCCTCATTCAACATGTTGTTGCAAGGGGAAAAAATTCCACAAAATATCCAGACAAAATGGTGATAACAGCAAATCTCACGAAATGTCAAATTTCGATATTTTCGCCATTCTCGTGATATGCAGTATCTGAATTCAGCGAAAACATATCAGACTAGAGGAGTGCATTCTAGGACTGATTTCAGATACTTTTGATATAGATATTGGATACAGTTTGCCTTATGAAAAGCTGAATTCCCTCTGTTCGAATATTAATTCACACCACTGTATCTACCGCATGAATTTCACAGAGTAAGAATTTGATCTTCATCAGTGCTTCCTTTACCAGGCACAGGTTCAGAGAACATTCCTGCTTGACCTCACCCCTGTAGCCTACTACATGTAACTGACAAAGTGACATGGATCAATAGACAATCGAACTGTGCCGATCATACAAGGAACCTTGCAAGAAAACACCAGGGGCCATATGCACAAAATATCTTAAAGCCCCACTGTATTGAATGTGAAAAACGCAAATCATCGCCGCGATTCTCGCACGACGTCAGCGTAGTGTAAAATGTACTACGCTCTGTCAGAATACATTAGAGCTCTCCCGCAGTTTTTTCCAATGCGTGCTGAAAACTAGGCCTTGATTCTGTGAAGTGCATATCGGGCACACATTTTGGGGACCTTCACGAGGCTTTGGGACCACTATGTGCACTCTCCTAACTTTTTGAAAATATCGTAAAATTCAATACTGCGGGGCTTTAAGTGTAAAATTTCCCTTAAACTATTGTTTCAAAATAAGGGAAGTTTTCCCTTAAGATGTTTTCTGCATACGGCCCCAGGTCTTCTACTCATTTACTTGAAATATGCATTTGGTCGTTTTCAGCTAGTCAATCAACGAAAATTTTTGGTTGTACGGGGCCACTTTTTCTGGCAATGAGACAAGCCAACATCATTTTCAACTGCGATATTCGCACTCAAAGTCAATTTGCAGTTATGCAGGTAATCTAGGGTGATGCAAAGTCACCTACATGTAGCTAGGGTTTTTTTAATTTACTTTGATTGTCGATGATGTCAGAGTTGCCTGTGGAAAAATCAGGCAACCTTGCGCTCATGGCAACTTCTGGTAAATCTTTCCAACTCTCAACACTGGCAAATTTTCGTTATATGTGGCGGGCAGGACAAGTGTCTACCACAATGACGGATATTTGTTGGCGGACAAAGCAGGAGGGAAACGACACAATGACAGATAATAAGCCACTCAAATATCTGCATAGTCGTCGATAATATGGCAAACAAAATCGCATCCTCAGATCTGGGACTAACACATTTCAGGCTGTAGTATGAAGCCTTTGCATAACTTATTTTAAAGTTACTCATCTGAAACCACATTGGATGGAGAGAGAGTTCCAGACATGCCAGAGAGGATCAGNAGGGAAACGACACAATGACAGATAATAAGCCACTCAAATATCTGCATAGTCGTCGATAATATGGCAAACAAAATCGCATCCTCAGATCTGGGACTAACACATTTCAGGCTGTAGTATGAAGCCTTTGCATAACTTATTTTAAAGTTATTCATCTGAAACCACATTGGATGGAGAGAGAGTTCCAGACATGCCAGAGAGGATCAGTAAAAACAAGACCCCCAGACCTAGTCTCAGCTGGGGCGGTCCAAATGAGCACCGATGAAAACAAATACAGCGCACCCTCGCTCTTATGAACCTCGATTTCACGAACTCCCAGATATTGTGAACCCAATGTCTGGCTCTCAAAGTTTCATGACATGTATGTCAATTCTCGCTATTACGAATTCCGCGTTAGTATGAAATTAACCCTTGGACCCCAAAAGACTGTAATACATGTACATATTCGTTCTAATCATTTTCCCATTTGTTTCTGAGTAAGTTGATCTCTGCGACGACAATGGACAATGATAACGATGGACGCTCTAGATATATCCCTGACAGTATGTGCCATCATTTCACCTAAATTATCCCTGTCTGAGCAAACATTCAGTATTTGTTTAAAGCACTTAGTGGACTTAAAAGTAGGTCGAGTAACCCTCGTTTTTTGGTTTGGCACCAAATGCGACCAAGGGTAACATCTCCACCAAAGAAGGTTGGTTGTAGTTGCAGCAGTTACAAAATTTGCCAGTTTAACAGACACACGTACACACAGACGCCACTTCTATGGTTTTGCCCATTCAACTAGCTTAGCTGACTTTGTCAGCCGAGATAAAACACAATGATGTGGAATTCCACAACTTGCTGAATTGATATGATTAACACAGAGTGTACTCACCTTCCCCTCAAAGTCGGGATCATTTTGTAATAACTCATTGTACTGTGCCAGCCACGGTTGGAATCGTTCTTGTAGTTCTAGCAGCTCTGTCAAGGCTGTGGAGAGGGCAGGAGTGTGAGGGTTCCTGCAATAGAGATGAGATGATCTGAGTGGTCAGAGTGGCGCAATTGAAACATTGGCACCTGTCACCTCTGAGGTTCGGCTTGGATCCCCGGTTGGACCCGGACTTCATGACATACCGTAAAGCGAAATATTTTCACGTCCTAAATGTTCACAAATGGCCTAAAAATCCAACATTCATGGGGAGAAATATTCGCGGAAAAGGGCCTTATAAAAATTTTCGGCAGGGAAATATATTCGCGAGTGTAAACACTCATTCTGTACACAAGGGAGACTCTGGCAGGGTGCGTGCAGCTTGTGGAGCACCAAATTTAAGACCTTTTTAAGACTTTTTAAGACCAAGTATCGGCAAAATTTAAGACCAACTTTCTTCTAAATGAAGCACCCGAACAGATCCATAGGAGGGTTTCCGGCAGGAAAAAATGATAGGGATCAACGTGTTCAAGAAGGCGGATACTTAGACGGGGGTCTGGGGGCCCTCCCCCAGAAAAATTTTGATTTTTAGAAGCCAAGAGATGTGATTTCCCGGCACTTCCCACCAAATTTTTTTTACAACTGCCTTGACATGAAATTTAAGACCTTCCCACAGAAATTATTGAATTTATGACTTTTTAAGGCCTTGAAAATGAAAGTGCCGAATTTAAGACTTTTTAAGACCTTGCACGCACCCTGTCTGGGAATGACGTCACGATGGGAATCCCCATGCTGCATTGGTCAAATGTTGCTGATGACTCATCGATGTGGGGTTTAGCGGAGAACAAAATTCGCGTTGCGTATGGTGGGTGTCTATGGTAATCTGCATTCGTGGAGAAAAAATTTAGCGACCACTGCAGCAATTCGCGATTTTTGCGAGAATTTTTCCACGCGAACATATTTCGCTTTAAGGTACAGTAAGAAAACTGCCCGAATGGGCGATCCGAATCAGCCGGGCTGACTCCCTTCACCCGTTTTTTGCATTTAGTAGTTGGTATTTTGGTGAGTTTCGTGAAATTGACAAAACCTTGGTCTCAACCTGCCAACTTCAGAGCGACTTAGTTTTCGTTTTGTGGTGACGGGTCACATATAGTCAGGAGGATGTGCACGAGGTGTGGTTGTGACAATAATACTGAGGGTGAACACACGAAATATGATCAAATCTTACGGCTGCACTCTCTGTCCAGTAGCATTGGTGTCTGAGGAGGTAGATGTACCAGTTTCTGTCGTGGCTGCAGCGGCCCCACCTGCTGGCCTGGCGTCAGATTCCCCCCGAGCGCCTGTTCGCGAGGAATCAGAGGGTGTCGAGGTTCCTGATCCGCCTGGAGAACTCTCCTCAGAACGCATATTCTGTGGACAAAAAATATTTCATGATAGACCAGGATATGACTATATTAAGCAACTCGATTTTTGCAAAATCAGGGGTTGCACTAGCCTGAAAAATGTTTTAGCCACCGTGGCTAACTGACTCATTTTTTTGGCCACATTTTAGTTGTGCTAGCCACTGTGGCTGACCAAGCCAAAAAAATTGTTAGCCAGTCACTGTGAAGCATGAGCAAGACTACTACACATGACCAGAACTACGGCCTGACCATGTGCTTTTGTTTTGACTGGAGACTGACCACGTGGCTTCATTGTGTCTGGATTGGGACTGTTCCCATTTCAAGTGTAGGGGTTGCAGGAACCTGTTACATGCAGTCTTTGCATCATAAACACGCTCAGGGATGGCAAAGAGATGTATCTATCACCCCTCTGAAATTATGGGCTCTCGCCACAGTGGCGAGGTCTGTTGAAAATTTTATCGCCACCCAGACATTTTGATAGCACTGGCGAACATGGCGAGTGGCTAGCGCAATCCCTGCAAAATGCAGCGGAACATCCTCCATGGCAGGGCTCACATTTGGGGGTGATGTGGGGCGAAAATTTCGCCGAAATCGAAATCGCCGAAAATAACTCCTAGGGAGACATAGTCACAAAAAATTTTTTTTAAAAAGGATATTCTGCACCCCAAAATGACCAAATCTGCTCCTAAATGCCCTAAAATATCATCATTAAGTGTTAATTTCTTGCAAAGAGGCTGAAATCAAACAACTTTGTTAGATATGTCGTCCATAACAAACTTTATGTGAAGTCTCCCTCTTGAGAGTGAAGTATCCCAAAATTTTGAGGAGGGAGACATTATTTCTCCCTAATTTCAGACCCAAGTGTGAGCCCTGACTCCATGGCACTCTCCCTAACTTACCTCAAGTCTATCAAGGGCTTCTCTTATCAGTCGTACCATCCGATAGACTAAATCTACTCTCAGTTGGGATTCACTATGTACCATGGCAGGGCCAGCCTGATTCAGGTTGATGTGGACATCGACTGCAGATCCGTCAGGCTGAAGTAGAAATACAACAATAAAGGGGTTGTCAGAGTGGCCCTCTGGCAACATCGGTACCTTGGAAACATCAGTGCCTCAGGTTTCTTGTATGTACGATCCCCGATCAGACTCATCCTTGAGTAATACATGTACAAAGGGCAATAGAGGAACTTCACGTGACGTCATCATTGACGTCATAATTCGCACGTCAGCCATGTTGAACGTCATCTGAAGCTACGAATGCGTTGGACGTGACGTCCAACATGGCGGCATCTCGTCGCGGCAGTGACGTGACAATCGTCAGTGGGAAACCTCTATAGACCGTTCTCAAATTGACGTAAACCAAAATCAACCACAACCTCGCTCTGAAACTGAATGACGTAACGCAGACAACCCCACGACAGTGACGTCGAAGACATTGCATCAGACTTGACTGAGGTCTGAAAACTATTGCCATTTGCCAACAAGAATTCGTGGATATCTCTGGCAGAGACCGATAGTGCGTAGTGTAGCTAGTAAGTAACAAATGAACTATAGTCAACATCCCCAAGTACCTACCGATGTTCTGGACGTCACACGAGCATGCTGTCCCACATCACCCATACCTGACAGGACTTGCTGAACGATGTTCTGTAAAAAAAACAGAAGTACAATGTACTTGAACAATATTTGCAAGAAGAAGATCAAATATTTTGAGGGCTGAAGTGTTAACCTTTTGAGGTACACTGACTTCGTATGATGCCTTCAAAAGAGGAAATACAGATCAACTCAACTAGAACTATACTGTGTCTTATTCGTTCAACAGCCCTCGCTGAGTCCTTTTCCAATAAATACAGACATTATAGCTGTACTTCCACATATTAAATCCCCGTGTTTTTTGCATTTCCACCTTTGAATTGCCATGTTTAAATAGACCAGTGTCTGAAAAACCCGTGTCTATTAGCCCCATTGAGCTCCATGGCGCTAATACTGAGGGCCCTTTACAAAAACAGTAATGGCGTTTACTTGACTTTATTCATACACCCACTGTGACATTACCTGTACTTGATTTGGGTCCATAGGGTCAGGAACAGCGAATGCGCCGAGGGCAAAATCCCGAGCAGGGAATCCCCCACCTGGCATTCCCATTGTTGCTGTTGGTGCGTCATTGGTGTTGTTAGCACCTCTGGAGGAAGGTGGCGCTCTCTGCACCACATGGATGACTTTACCATGGACATCTGAAAAAACGATTCAACGGAATACAGCTACACTTCAGGAAATATTCTGTTTTATTTTTTCCCAAAATGCATTAAAGGAGCCCGGTATTGCAACTTTTTCTCAAGAGCTGGCGCCACCATCGCCCTGAGTGCCACTCTCGAACACCAGGGAGAAACTACGTCGTAAACGAATGGACCCAATGTACTACATACATATTTTTATGTTTTTTTGTAGTTTGTATTGCTGCCGCTCGGTGGCTCCCTCTACATCGGCAGTCAAAATACCGGCAAGAGATCACATATCATGCCCCTTTAAGTGCCTCAAACCGAGTAATGTACACAGCAGGGGTAGTTCCAAGATTTTTGCTGGGGGATCTGAGGGCGGAGGACACGGAGCCGCCCATGCCGAGGGGGCCTAGGGGTTGTCCCCTAGAAATAGAAAATGTAAATTTTGTGGCTGATTCTGCGGAGAGCAAGTCCAGACTTCTGGCATGTCTGATCTGCACCCACTCATTTCTCTTTTCACTCACCATAATCGTTCAACTTCTTGTCATCCTGCAGTACTCTGCCCTGGTAGATCAACCTCTGTCGATCGGCGGTAATATTCTGAAAATGAAGACAACACGTTATGATCCATGGCAACACACTGGGAAGGCCATGGGCCTATTTTCGAATACAAATGATAAGTGCAACACAAGAAATAATACATGTATAAACTCTATTTTCTCCTTTGAAAGTTAAGCCATTGAGGTTCCAACTACCAGTTTAACACAATCCAAACTCCACCGTGAAATCCAGTGCCCCCCAAACTCCACCATGAAATCCATTACCCCGCACCGCGCTACTTAATTCTAACTACAACGATGGCCTACAGGACAGCTAGTCCTTCGACCAAATGATGACGATGATGATGAAACTTTTTAAAGCGCCTTCCATCGTCATACAGTCTCAAAGTGCTTTACGTCGTTATAACAGTCTCTCCAGAAACCTTTATTGGGAACTCAAGGAGCAGCTCACTCAGCGCTCACTTGGTCCGTTCACACCAGTTGAGAATACAAAGTGGCTGTATATTACCGGTAAGTTATACTACTTACAATTGAACCAGCAATTTTCTCCTTGAATTGTTTGACTGTTGTCTGAAAGATCGAGCAAAACAAATACATGTAATAGACTCTATCACTCCAAAAGAGCGCAGCACCTGACGGGGTCAGCGTCATGACGTCCCGCACATCATTTCTGAACGCATGACGCGACTCGAAAAAAAAATCCGGTTGTTTCAGCGAGCATGACGTCGTCTCACCTCAAGACATCATGAAATGACGTGCGGGACGTCATGACGCTGACCCCGTCAGGTGCTGCGCTCTTTTGGAGTGATATCGTCTATTGTAAAGGACAGAATGGGTTATTACCTTGTTTAAGTAAAATTGAAAATAGTGAAGTGAAGTCAAGGGTTGGGCATGGCAAAATGAAAGTATTTTTTGGGAAACAGAGTGATATGGACTTGAACAATGCCAACGTGGTTGAGTACATGTATTTTTATTTGAAGCAAAACCAGTGATACACCTGGAACATTCACTAGCCAATATTCCATTACTGTGGTTAAAGAAAATTTCAGCCTTATCCCTGAATCATGGCAATTGCCAAATTGATATTTTGAGTTTCATTTTGTGGAACTGACATTGATTATCATACCATTACTGAGAGAGTACCGGTACCTACCGATTCAGGTACAGAAAAACTCCTGTTCTGTCCATCAAGTGTCTTTACAGTAACATCCAGCATGGTCTAGCAGTGGTGAAGGCACCAACTCGAAAATCGTTATGGGTGCAATTGACCTGAAAGTAAAACAGACAGCATGCCTAAGGTAGGGAAGTTGAAAACCAAGATAACACACATTGGAATTCCCCAGATTTTTTACTCTGCAAGCTACTTCATGAGCTAGGAACATATAGGTCTTCATGGCTATGCCACCATTCATTGTGCTGGCCACACTGTCACACCGCCAGTAGGCTAGCTATTATCTGGTAAATAAATAATTATTCAATCAAAAAATGAAATGGTCCATGGACCATGTGCTCACTCATTTGGACATACAGTGTGATGACAGAGAGAGCTACATTACATGTCAGTTATGAGCAATCTGGGTCAAGTCATTCCCAAGTTGCAGGACTTCAATGATTGTTGGGTTATGCCGCCTGGTGGCCATATTGGATGTCCGTTCGGGCCAAAACTTCACATGCACATAAAGGTCATCTCGAGGGAGCCACACAGCACATTTGAGCGCTCTGGGTCAAGTCGTTCCTGAGTTATAGCACATTTGATGATTTTCAGGTTACGCCACCTGGCGGCCATGTTGGGAGTTTAATCAGGCCGAAATTTGACGTGCTTGTAAAGGTCACCTAGAGGGAGGTAAATCTCAAGTTCGAGAACTCTGGGTCAAGCCGTTCCTGAGTTATAGCACTTGGTCGATTTTCAGGTTACGCCACCTGGCGGCCATATTGGATGTCTGATCAAACCGAAACTCGGCAGTTTTGAAGGTACCCCTCTAATACATGTTTATGCAAGATATGAAGATGCTCGGTGAAATAATGAAGACCTGTGGCAGGTTTGTCACTTTTGTCGAACTTTGACCTCTGTGACCTTGAAAAGAAGGTCAAATCAAAAACCCGTTATATATGTTATGTATCCTAATTAGATACACCTATGATAAAAATTTGGAGACGATCCAGTCATTAGTTCAGGAGTTATTGCACTTTTTGTGTTTTTGGTTTTGGCTACCTGGAGGCCAAGCCAAGAATCGAATCGGACCGAAACTATAGGTCATCTGACCTAGGGGTATATATGTACCAAGTTTCAGATCAATAGCTCCAGCGGTTACGAAACGTGCCCTGCTAACGGACAACGACGGACGACGACGGACGACGGATGCCGCAGGATGATAAAAGCTCACTAGTGAGCTAAAAAAAGTGTTTTTGGTCATGCAGCCTATGCATGGTTCGTAAGAACACCGAATTGGACCAAATCGGACCGGATCAGACCGAATCGGGACACTTTTGCACTGAATCAGAGTTCGCTTTGGTTTGGTATGAATATTAATAACAAGTTCTTATATGTTTATGGAATATCATGAATCGATATTGCGTATCATCCGGGACATAATTGATTTTTTTATGAATGAACTCGGATTCTGGCTGTTGTTCAAAGCCAGGCTACTAATGTCAGCAGCTAGTTCCCATATCTGCCGTCGACACAGTCGTGGCGCTACAGTGCTTAGCCTACTGTCGGTGCGCGACAGCATGTGTGTTTCAGACGGTAGATTTCTTACAAAATGCAACGTTAAAATCGAAATTTGCCTTTTATTTTTATTTCTGTTATTAGGCCTATATAAATTCATGGTTCTTGCGTTTAAGAAGAATTAAGAAGAAAAATGAATGTTAGGATAGGCCTGATTCCAATTCGGTGACTTTATGG
Source organism: Notospermus geniculatus (assembly GCA_002633025.1). NCBI lineage: Eukaryota > Metazoa > Nemertea > Pilidiophora > Heteronemertea > Lineidae > Notospermus > Notospermus geniculatus. Next base: position 72,115 of record NMRB01000805.1, on the reverse strand, counting down.
TAGGCCTGCCCTAGGCCTAGGTACAGGTCTATGCTCCAATTCGGCCGATCTGGTCTGTCGTGTTCTTACGAACCCGTCTGGCGTCTTGCAGGGGACACGACACACACTCTCTCTCATGCTCTCTCAAAAGGCTATCCCCTACTTTTCTGTGTTTGTAGTAAGTAGAGGCCTATGTCCCATGATGCATGGATGATGTCATCATGATGATGTGGTCCTGCACATAGGCCTACACATTATACACTGCACTGTAGGCTAGTGCTGTGCGGTGTGCATGAAGAAGTCTCAACATGCTCAAGTCTGGAAGAATCGATGAATCTGGATTCGCCAATCAATCTTTTGTGGTCATGTTACGCGAATAAAAACGAAATAGACCAGGTCTGGTTAGACTGTTTACCTTCTTCTTAATCTATTCACCAGTTATTGTATGAAAATGTATAAAATTCGTTAATTTGAAGTGGTATTTGCAGGGTAATCAAAGAGGAACTTGAGCCAAACGAACTTCACACAGCCGGAAACAGCTCCTGCGCAGACGATAGGTGGCAGCACCAGACGGTCTCCGGAATTCAATCTCCACCCCACGGACCAACTCACTCTCCACGCTTTACCGACGCAGGCGTGCAGTCGCCCAAATGGAAATGTCACCGCTTGGCGGTAGGTGGCAGCAGCTGACGGTGCTGTTGAGCCACTCTGAGGTGAAGCACCGTCAGCTGCTGCCACCTACCGCCACGCGGTGACATCATTTGAATTTTTGGGTGGGGCATCATTGGGGATAGGTCTACTCCATTCTAAAATGACAGCAAAACATGTCACGTTCCTAAAGTTATGTTCCTGACCTTATATAGGCCTACAGCATGGAAGTATTATAAAGATTATAAAGATATATATCTTTATAATACTTCCATGAATATAGATAATGAAAAAGAAGCAGGGACGCGGATCCATGATTTAGGAAAAGAGGGGCGCCCCGGGGGGATCACTCCCCATAAAGTGTGTTGCACATCAGTGTACCAAAAATTGCGGGTAAAGGGGTGTTTTTCGAGCCGCATCGGCGGGACCCGCGCTGGGTCAAATAAGCCCCCCTATTTCACCCATAACCCCGCAGAAAGCCCACGGGAATACATAAAAAGACAATTTCCCCCGCCTTAAGCCCTCCCCTGCCTAGTGTGGTCCATGTGTCCTGCAAAAAAGCCCTTTAAAACGTCTCTCAAATGACCCAGCCATTAGGGGTGGGGATTGCAGAGTACCCAGCTTTAGGGGGTGGGGACTGAAAAGTACCCAGCCAAAAGGGGTGGGGATTCAAAATTGCTGTTACCAGCTGAAAGGGGCTTATGAAAAAAGTGGAGTACACTGATGTGCAACACACTTTATGGGGAGTGACCCCACCGGGAGGGGCGCCCTGTGCTAGGAACGTTGAAATTTGCATCAAATTACAGAATTTCACGGGCGATTTTGCAGATTTGTTGACCAAAAGGGGGCGTGCGCCGGGTGCATCCCCCCGGATCCGCACCTGAGAAGGGGCCGAGTTTGAAAGAGAGAGTCAGGCAACAAACTAAAATCAGACAGAAATGTACTTTTCATTTGATGTATTTATTTAATACAGATTATAGGTTGTCATTTTCACAGAAGGCTTTTAAAAAATGTATCCCACTCACTCTGGCATGCCATCCCGTACAGACAGATATCTCATCCTACTATGAATTGAGCAAAAATAATAAAATGTGAAAATGTCCAGCTCCACAGGAGGTTGTGAGTCCAGGCCTACCGGTACTGTGAACGTAATTGAATGATAAAGACAAACATGTTCTTTATGGCTCAAAAGTACAAATATTTTTCCCTAACAGAGTTTGCATTGGCTACAAAGTGCACAAGCAGGCGTGTATCCAGAGGGGGCACCCCGGGTGCTCACCGGACCCAGGATTTGGGAAAAGAGGGGGTGCCCTGTGCTAGAAACATTGAAATTTGCGCCAAAGTACAGAATTTGTAACTTGAGCTAAAACACAGGAAATTTTCATGTTGTTTGCCAAAGTTATGCTGGCAATGGACCTTAGTGTATCTTGATTTTGCCAGCAGAATGTGCAACTGGACATTTTCCACCTGCTGCTAATTAGAGTAGGCCTTGTGCCGCCATTTAATAATTAATACAGAGGACAAACAGATACATCAACATTACACTGTTCGATGAAAGACCTGCTTTAGATAACTTGGATATTTTGTACGAACTTCTTTTGCAAAATGAAAAGAAATCATTTCCGAGCCCCAAACTGGGTTCAAATTTCTATATCGGTACTCCTTTCACACACAGCAATTTGTTACATTAAGAAAACACCGCATGACAAAGGTTGACATCTGTCAAAAGTTTATTCAACATTATGTATACTTGGCACCAACCCTCCACAAAAGTCGACAAAATCTGAAATTTGTGACTTTTCGCAACAACCAACTAGAATACAGCTACCGGTGCATTGCCAAGTGTCCGATTGTTTCCTAAAACTAAAGTGCAGGGGCGACCGCCACGAAACTACGATAGCACTAACAGGGCCTAACAGAGAAATTCTGTAATGGTAAAAGCCATTGCATACCTCTCTGTTGGGCACTGTTAGTGCTATCGGAGTTTCGTGGCGGCCCGCCCAGATATTTAAAGTGAAGTCCGTTTCACATGGTCAAATTTTTGATCAATTTTCCGAGTACAAGGGCCGTATGCATAAAACATCTTGAGTGTAAAATTTCCCTTGAACAATTGTTCCAAACAAAAGATAAGGGAAATTTTACACTTAAGATGTTTTATGCATACCGGGGTACGCCCCCTGGCTTATATGAAAGCCACAGGCATATTCGGGAAATTTATCAGAATATGAGTCGGACCGTGTGAAACAGGCCTTACTGCAAAAAATGAGATCAGTTAAGTGCAAATTGTTACAAGACTGGTCCTCTATCCTCGAACCGCTCCACTAATACTCGTATCTCTTGTCCTCAAGTGGCTCGAGGACAGGGGACCACTGTCCATGCAAATTGACAGTGTTGATGACGTTATATGAAAATACTTCTGGGTGTTACTATAAGTTGTGGGCCTAAAGCTCACATCAGTATTTCTGAGTGGGAATCAAAGGGTTAAAAATTGATGATCTCAATTGATCAACAGAACAATAAATTGGGACAAAAACTGACAAAGGAATGTAATGTAAGACACAGAAATAACATGAATTCAGATGTTTTGGAATAGAGCTCTAAATACGACTGACCCAGCAGACAAGTAGGCCTACACACGGACCTAGCCGTTTTTTGTAATTGGAAAACATTTGGTTTGAGGTCTAGCTAACTGATTGTAGCAGACAAGAAAATCTTCTACCCCCAAATCACAATTCACAGTAATAACACATTCAAACAGTGTGTGAAAAAGAGAAAAGTGCCCTTGTGTGTGGCTTTATAGAACCTGTCCATACTGTACCCATGGAGGTATAATTTACCTCCATGGTGTACCACACCCAAAAGTCCACAAGAGTAAAATTGATAGCAAAAACCTAACACCCAAGGAGTGAAAAGTAGGCGGAGCTATAAATTCTTTTTAGTGATTGACATATACAAAGTGAACTGTTCTAATTTGTTGTGAAAATAATAAGCTTAACTGCAAATTGGATTGAAATGAAACTCAAAACAGACGCCTAAGACTATGGTAAAAAAAATATTCACAATGTCGAATTGTTTACAAAATTGTTTGTTCTCTTGCACTTTTTTGACTCATTCTCAACATAGATTTACACGGACGTAAAATATACTTCACAAACACTACAACTTGTTGAATATGATAAATGAATTCCGTGAATACGACCAAAGGCCTAACCTTTCCACTGCCAGGGTACATTCTGTCAGATTTGAACTATCTACCGGTACAAAAAACTGATGAATATGTATACCGTAGGAAATATGTATTTGGAAAGCTCTCAATGAGTGCTTTCAGAGTAATACGTTTGTGACATGGTTTTCGCAACGTTTCAAAATAATAGGCCTTTTTACACGGTGCGGGTTCGTGAACCTACCTCCCCCCTCTTCAGGCGGGTTCGGTTCGGGATGGATTGATCATTTTTACACGGTGTGGGTTCGGTAACCGGCTTCGATCCAGTTCGAGGTTGGTTCTTCGAATGCGTGCCACTAGATGGCGTGTATCAACGTTTCGACATTATTTACAGTTATTGTTAGTACAAAATTTCACGGAAATATCACTAACTCTGCTTCTAACAGCTTGAGCAGTGCTTGAGAAATCGTGCGCGTGATTTCTTCACGTGTAACTTACAGCAGGTGAGAGAGTGACGTCACTCAGGTAGCATGTTCAATCCCGCCCGAGGCTGGTGGAGGTTGGTTCGGTTTTACACGAGAGAATAACCGGCCTGCACCTACCTCCACCTTCCCGAGACTCACGCAGTGAATTGAACTGGCCCGAGGAAGGTGGAGGTCAGTTGTTTCGCTTTTACACAGGGAAAAATAACCGAACCCTCCTCGATCCAGTCTCAATCCGAAACGCACCTGCACCGTGTAAAAAGACCTACCGGTAATGTGCATTTTTTGTGTTTGGCAAAATTGCAACTGGCAGTTAAGGGGTTAATACCAATGGTGAATAATTCGCTTGACCATAAATATAATGATTAGAATGCAATTTACAAAACACGCGTTACATACAGAGCATACATCAGTCACATTCGAACATCTGTTAGAAATATTTACATTTTTATCTGCAGCAGACGCGCAGATAGTTCACATGTCATCTTTGCCATGGTATGGGTATCAACATCTAAGCACCAGACCTGAGAAACTAACACCAATCCGAAATAACCCTCTTCAAAAACATTCTGAATACATGTACATCTCCTAAAAATCACATCATACAACAACACACCAGCTGACTTCGTAGGAATAAAGCGGTTCACTCTTGTTTTAAAGGACCACAGTATTGCTTCCCAATCCTGCGTTACACCTACCCGCGTTAAGGGGGAGACCTCTATTAACGACTTGGTAAACTACCGCATGCAACTAGTCTCGCGCAGCCAGCCGTTTCGTTCCGCAGTACTGCTACACAAACTTGTTCGATCCCCAGCGGCTGGGTGACCGAGACTGTAATCATACATTCTCCAACACTGGGGCGAAAGGCATAACTACAGTATTGGAGCATGGTGCCGGTGGCACCGGCTGTCGACAGAAAGATGCAATACAGTGGTCCTTTAAGGGTTAAAACCCTTTCCATGTGTACCCCAGGAGCCGGGGCGTAAACACGTGTCCCCATACATGTAGAGCCTCCCCCAGCTCCTGGGTCTACCGTATATTTTCAATTACCACGCCAAAATAGCAAATGCCATCTGCAAACTGTTCACATAATTACCGGTATTTACATTTATTTGCTCACTCTCAGCAACACTGATAGTTACATGTATTTCAATTCACTTTTTCACTCACAAGATGTGTACAGCATTGCTCCAAGTTAAAAACAATCCCATGGTGATGAAATGAAACATCTGGTAGGACGTCCCCTTTAAAGACGATTCGTTAGAAAGGTGACAAATATTCCTACATGCTAACACAGAAAACATGTCAAAGATTTAGAGGATATACACCAATTTAAACCTTCCACCAGATTGTCAGCAATATATTGGTACAAAAATATCTTTCACAGTCCGCCACGAGGAATTTCTTCATCCCTATCAGCAGCCACGCTAAATTTCTGAAGAAAATGACAAAAGGAGAGCAGGTAGATGATAATGATATTACATACTTAGATATTATGTCATGGCTATTACTGGATGCTCCCCGGTATCATCCCCCGTTCAGAGTTGGCATTCCCGCAGGGTCGAGGGAAAATACCAACTCCTGGGGAGCCAATAGTGAGGTTTCGCAAATCTGACGAAACACGAAGTACGAAATACGAAATTGGACTTCATTTCCATGACGTAATGATTTCAGAAGATGGTTGGTACCACAAACACCCCTGCTGCCAGTGTGTCTTTTAGCCTATCATGTAAGACCGGGAGAGTTATGGTGCATCTTCAATTTTTAAATTTCCACTTCGTATCAACGAAGTGAAAACGAAAGATAAATTTCAAAGTTTAATATACACCATAACTCTATCGGTCTAACGTCATACGCTAAAAGACGCTCTTGCAGCAGGCGATATTTGTGGTACCAACCATCTCCTGAAATACATTACATCATGGAAGTGAAGTCCCATTTCGTATTTCGTGTTTCGTCAGATTTGCGAAACCTCACAAATGAAAATGCAGCCAATGAAAATGCAGCCATTCAAGTGATATTTCCCTGCTGAATTGGATATGTGGTGGCAAATTTTTGTCGTACGAGGGCAACTTTCACTATGGACATAGGATACAGTGCGTTAATACTGCGTGTAAGTGAATTTACAGCCAATATTTCACTTTTTCAACATTTTTGGCACGCACAGCGCCACCAAAATGTGACGATTTCTCCAAAGAAGAATATTTAAGCAAGTGCGAACATGTACCTTTTTGCCAAAACCATTTTTAGCATTTTAACTTAGGACTAAATACTGCTGCAAGTTGTGTGAAAATTTGCTCAGCAACAACACAAAGGAACGAAAAAGCTCGATTTCAAAGATCATCGCCCGTCTGCTCTTCAGCCCTTTCCAAACACAATAATATGCATTTAATGAACAAACACATGGATAGTAGGCTACCATGCCAGCGACTCAGGCAAAACGTCGAAAATACTACATACACATGTATATGTACGTGAAGATCAGAGAACCAAGAGTCTATAAGAGGCTACCACTGCCCTTCACCACTGGGGCCTTGGAATTCTTCCAATGTCTAAAGTTTGAATATTCTAGGTGAAATATTTTCTTATTGGATATTCAAGAAGTTCTCTTCCAATGCCTTATTCCATCATTTTTGGCTTCATCAGCAGAACGATTAAGCTGTGACTTTGCATCTGACATGTCTGAGTCGGGGACCATAATAGGGACTTTCGACAAGGCTCCGTATTGTCGATCCGTGTCATGTATGACGTATCGAGCTATGCATTTTCTATCAAAGTTATACGTCATACATGACACGGATCGACGATACGGAGCCTTGCCAAAAGTCCCTAACATTGAAGAGATCAGGGGCCTGTTTCATAAAATGACTAAGCTTTTACCAAATGGAAAATGCATTGACGTTAATGGTGCCATTAGCTTAAAGTCACTTTATGAAACAGGCCTCTGAGCACCAACCACTTCACCGGAACCAGCCCTACAGATGATATTTGACGAATTACGTGAAGCAGGAGGAAACCAGAGTGTCCAGAGAAAACTGTCGTCAGAGATTCTCCTCCACGTGAAGAATGGGTATCGAACCTGGGACCTCAGAGGTGACAGGCACCATGTTTCCACTACACCACTCTCAAAGCAAGAGGACTCTATGGTATGTAAATCCCAGGGAAACCCTGTTCTCCACACTTTTTCAGGAGTTTTGGGAGCCACGGTGGTGTAGTGGTTCGGGTCTCCGACTAGCGGTCAGAGGATCCCGGGTTCGAATCCCGCTGCTGGCGTGAGACTTTGGGCAGGTCTCTTTGCCTTACTGGCCTCTCTCCACCCAGGTAGTGTATAAATGGGTACCGGTCGGAAATGCTCAGATTGTAGCGCTGAATGAGCAGCTCATCTGAGTTCTACTGAAAGGTTTCAGGATAGACTGGGGTTAAAGTGTGAAGTCGGATGACACCTCTACCGTTGTTGATATCAGACTATAAACCCAAACTTTAACTTTAACTTTTTTGGAGGGAGTAGATAAATAGAAATTGCTCTCGTGATACCTTCCGCTTCAGGACAGTGTATCCATTTCAGGACAGCGTATCTCTAATTCTGAATAAATTTCAAAATAATTTTTACAAATCTGCTCTTTATTTCCTCCCTATGCGTCCAATCTTTTTGTTTTTACAATAAATGGAACATAAAAATCGTCTTTCACAAATTGCAGTTATCTTTATGAGGCCATATTACGTACATGTATATGACAAAGAAATTTATTTGCACTGAGATAAAGATTGATCTGTTAACATGCAAAACAAGGGGCCGTATTCTAGAAGCTTCCTAAACTCTCAGGTTTTACCTATAGCTATTTTGCAGGGCAGAATACAAAAGCTTAAAGTGGACCTTAGAGTTAAAGGACCACGGTATTGCCCCTTTTTCTCGACCTGGGCGCCACTCTCCAACCCAGGGACTAACTACGCTGTCGGCGAATTGACCCGATTTACTACGTACATTTTGTAATGCATTTTTGTAGTTCGTCTTACTGCTGCTAGGTGGCTCCCTCTACATCAGCAGTCAAATAATGCATTTGAGATCCAATACCGTGCTCCTTTAAGGAGGCTTCTAGAATAAGGGTCAAGGACTCGAAAAACTAAACTTGCTCCATGTAGCCAATTTTTCATCAACATATTGAATACACCAATTAGGGCCCACATCTTGCATACAATAATCTATGTGCAAGCCCCTAATCAATGTATTCAGAAAATCTGATCGAAAATTTGACTAAGTTGGATTGAGTAGTAGGCAAATTGAATACTTCGCAATTGGGTAAAAAATTATGAAATTTATTAAGAACCAGCTTGAGCAGTCAAAAGTCAAGGGCAGCAATGGTCTGGAACTGACTGTTGCAAAACTTGAGGTCACCGGATTATCGCCTGACGGGATTTCCTAACATATTTTGCAACATACGATGCTTTAAACTTGGATTGAAGGCCAAATTTTTGTTACAGCACAACACTGACACAGACACAACGGTCCATATTCATAAAAGAACTTAACAGGTTCACTGCCAGGGCTAGTTTTATTTGAAAAGGAGTAAAAACTTTGACAGGCACTTGGGACCCATCACATTGGAGCTTCACATTGGAAGCTCTCAGCAAGTCCTTTCCAACAAATATTTATGAGTGCGACAGTGTCTCTCTAAGATTTAAAGGGGCAGCTAGCTATCTGGCTCATATCAGTGCGGTTACTTGCCCACAGGTGGCACTAGCAACTAACACGCTACTGATTTTGACTCAAATGTTGATTTTAGTGTATTTTACTTGCACTACACATCAGAGTTAGATTCTCATGCCAACCTAATAAGCACATCAAAATGCCTATGAGGAGGCTGCATGTAGGGTCCTTTTAAGGATTTGGTACGTTCATTGATCCAAAGTAATGGCCACTGGCGGTGAAAGGGTTAAGTCTAAGTACACCAGCTAACAACTATCTGTTGGTGTACCGGTGTACTACAAAAGACAAATAGCCCCTTCGAGTTAAGTTATTTTAACAATATGGACCCTGAAGACACTGACAGGACATTTAACTAATGTATACTTTGATGAAATGTGCCGAACCTGGAAGCGTTCAGAGGATCACAACCAACATCACAATACTCATTCTACCAGTAACCGTACACCAGAACTTGGAGTTCATCACAGGAGTTTGTTAACAATCACATACACACTGCGCGTTCGAAGTACAAGGTCCTCCATGCACATAAACTGCATGGAGGACCTTGTACTTCGAATGTGCAGATTAACAAACTCCTGTGGAGTTCATCAGTCATGCTCTACACCTGATGTTACAACCTAACCTTCCACAGAGAGGAATCTGACACGTCAAAACCAGGCAGGGAACCACAAGACCAAGACTGGAGGACACCTGATCAACCTATATGCAATAGACCTTGCCAACAAAGATGGCGGTCTTAACAGTTCTCACATATGTACCCAGTCTGGGAAAACCAGGCCCAAGTCTCCAGCATGTGACAAGGGCCTTGACTACCTTGTTAAGTCATGAACTCATTGCTGAAGAATAGTCTCTCTTTATTACTGTGACAGCTAAATTATTTCAGCCTTTGTGTAGGACTGCGTTTGGTAGTGTTATATCATGCTTGGACAATGAATGGCCACGAAGTCATGGAGGAGAATTAGCAGGCCACCATCTTTGTTGGAAAGGTCTGTAGGCCATTGGAATCAACCAATGATACAATGTATTTTCCAAAATGATTCATCCAAGAAATTGCCAGATCTTCGAGAAGGAAAACGGACTACTTAATACACAATGGAAAAAGACGGAAGACATTTCAAAACTTAGGACTGTACGAACACAAGTAAATACTGGTTAAAATTGAATGAGGTCCAGCCTAAACAGTTTTTCTATTTTTTTGGAGGCGAACGATTACTTTAAGAGTCAGGGCTTTACATTTGACCATATTCACAATGAAAAAATAAAAGTACATGTTTCTTTCAGCATCAACTAATAGAAAAGTGATTCAAGCTAACCTGGTGTGAATAATAGGCCTTTTTACACAGTGCTTGTTTGATCAACAAAACCAAGATGACAGACACGAAAATATTGATGAGAATCACACTTCGATAATGTAACACTGTTTAATTATTCAGTTGAGATAAAAGATTCAAACGTCACGGTGTTTCAAATGACCTCTCCTTACACGACAGTATGCATACATGTAGCACCAACTTAGGCCCACTCCAATTTCGAAATTGACGCATAAATAAAATGGGAAATGCGATCTCCCATAATGCACCTGTGGTGATATTCCAGCAATCCAGGACAATACAACGGAAATATGCGACTCGTCACCGCAAAACCTGTACTAAGTCACTCTGAAGTTGGCAGGTTGAGACCAACGTTTGTCAATTTCAGTAGGCCTTGGCTTATTGTCTGTCTCTTGTAAAATCTGAGTGATTACATTTCTTCCTTTATCTCCTGGAGTTATTTTGGTTCATACTGGTTCATATCTTGCACAAATACTGGTTTTGCTGTGACGGGGACACATATGTGAATAGATGAGTTAACTGCCATCCTTTTTTCCTACTGGTACTATAAAACCTTCTTTCTACAAAAGCCCTTAATTTTTACGATTTTCCTATTTTTAACTGAAACGCGAAAATAAATAAGTGCAAACATTTTGTCTCTAATGCATTTTCCATTTTTTGTGTACCATACTAAAAGCTGAATTTAGTGAACCTGAATCCAGGGCAGAAAAATTGCAAAACTTTCAAGGGCAGGATTATAAAGGGTTTACAGTACATGTATACTATAGGCATGATGACATTTCCATTAAGCACCAGGATTCCCATCTTGACAAAACAAGGCGTACGGTCACTTCGCCCTCCGACTATGCTCGCTCAGAGTGAGCGAGGGTAGGAGTGATTGGAATGCTTGTCAGGGTAAGATGCAGGAGTTCCGTTGCTATAACACATTTGGGTAGGTCCATAGGGAACAGCTTGTAATACTACTGTTCATTCCACATCCCAGTGGCGCGAGGTTTATGGCCGATATCTCCGCAACTGCTGGGTCAAATTTGACATACCATACATCAATCGATTTGTCTTTTTTGGCACTACGGCCATCATCACTGTCATTTTCCCGCAAAACATGACAGAAAAAAGTTCCTTCACAAATCACAGTTTCTGTTGACAGTCGAAATGGCGGCCATTTTGAAATGATGCAATGCATCGCGCACGTGTAAACTGCACTGAACACCATGGTGAAATGAAATGGGTTATGAGAAAGGGATCTTTTATGTCGGCCTTACGCAAAAAATGAAGATAGCAGAAAGATACCGGCAAGAAAGACAAGTCGATTGACGTATGTTTCGTCAAATTTGACCCAGCCATTGCGGAGCTATCGCTGATAAACCTCGCGCCACTGGGAAGTGGAATGAACTGTAAATAGCCTATCGGGACCGAGTGATTCAATGAAGAATTTGGTTCTGCTCGTGTACTAGCTCACATCACATGTCTCACGCAACGGAAAAAACTTCTTTGTGTCATACCACGACTGGATGACCATTTTTCCACCGCGACAGGAACTAGGGAAATGAATGACGCTGTCACTAGCATTGGCTTTAGTTTCAAGCATAGATGTTGATGGTGTCTAGCCAAGGTACGGAAAGAAGGACACAATGCCCAAAGAAAACAGGCTACAGATGCAACAGGCGACACAACAATTCGTCACAAAAAAGCGCCCATTATAAACCTATTTTGGTCCAATTTGCCCTTCATTTCAAATCACACTTTCTGTATAACATATTGAGTTCTGAACCCTTGGAATATATTACGGTCTAATACTGGCCGAGGGTTGTAACTTGTATCTCCATCAATCAGTTTTGAACAAATTAAGGGGCCGTCTCAAATTTTTTTGATGCCAAAAAAGACGAAGTGACTTCATCTGGGGGGAGGGGGTTCTCGATTTGGGGAAGCCCACTTCATCTTTTTTGAAAAAATTGGGATCACTCTTTTTACTGGAGAATGACTTTTTTATATGCAGTCTTCAAAAAGACTTTTTTATATGCAGTCTTCAGAAAGGAACAAGGTTCTGGCTACATGGGCCTACTATGGACTGCATGAGTCAGAGCTATAAACTTCCCCATGGATGAAGCCAATATCAAGTGCCCACTTCATCTTCTCAAGGGGGGAGGAAGTCAGGGAAAAGATGAAGTCACTTCGTCTTTTTTGGCATCAACGTAATTTTGAGACGGCCCCTAAGATCCCATATCAGATCTTTCTTGAAACTTGGAAATAAATTCTCTAACACTGTCTGTTGACTGAAGAAGACCAGGGATGCAAATATCACTTAACGAACAACTTGCTGAAATACTTTTACATTCACTCCAGTTTGCATAAATTAATCGTTCCTAACACCAATTTTCAACTCCGCCATCACTCTGGCATTTCTGGGTAATTCTGAAGTTCCAGATGCATGAATGAATAAATATATACAGCAGAAATGCATTGAAATTAATGTTCTCATTCATAAACGTCGTGGTGTATGGACACTATTCCCACAAACTTCTCTCTTGCAGTTCGGCGTACAATATCATCCCAGCACCAATGTTCCCATAATGCAGCTGGTGCTATCCCGCCCAGCAAACAGCAGTCGATAATATCCATCGAGACTGCGAATGAACTGAACCGATGGACAAGAAACGGACATCCTGATGACCCGCTGGCGTGTCACTATAACATCTCCTCGAAAGATGCCATTAATTCACTCTGAGCATTCATGTCGATACGATTTGCTTGCTGCAATTGAAAAGAAAAAAGTAACATGAATTATAAGACTCTGAATTTTCGAAGACGTTTTAACGTCTTCGAAAATTACAATATTTAAAATTACAAAATTACAATACAATACAAATAGAAAAGGATTTTAAAATCCTTTTCTATTTGTATTGTATTGTATAATTTGTATTTCATTTTTCCGTCAGGGCTGACGCTATAGCATTATTGGCCCTGGTAAGTATGGAGGAGGCCATCACAAGCTACTCATGTTCCTCACTTGGATGGGGTTTTTGCTTGCCCCTGCAAAGAAACTTAAGGTACAAGGCACCACAGCTTACTGTCCCATGCAACGGACTGAAGAGCCGGGAATGAAATCTCATATGGCTGGATTCGAACCCAGGACCTGCCGCTTGTCAAGCGGACGTGATAACCACTAGGCTACCAGGCTCCACCTGCTTAAATCCTTTCAGTGCCTACCCTCCCCCCCCCCCACAACTGAGGTTTGTACCAATATTTCTTGGAAATGTGTGCACGCACACCTTTCTAGTAGGCAAATTCATGTTAACCAAGCAGTTACTTCTGTATTTGTGACCTGTCACCACAAAACGAGTAAGTGGCTCTGAAGTTACCAGGTTGGGACCAACGTTTTGTCAATTTCAGTAGGCCTAGGCGTATTGTCTGTCTTTTGTAAAATCTGTGTGATTACATTTCTTCCTTTATCTCCTGGAGTCACATTTTTTTGTTTGCCTACCGATAAGTACGAGTGCAAGAGTTTCAAAGAAATTTCCGAAGAATCCAAGATGTTGGGGGGGCTGTTGAAATGACCCGAACCACTAGACCACTATGGTCTAAACGTTTTGACAAACACTGACATTCAAAACTTTTTAAGATCCAACCTACCGCTGCCCTTCTTCGCCTCTCCTGTTCACGTAACCTCTCACGTTCCTTCTGCTGCTGCAGCACCTTGTCACTTTCTCTCGCACGATTTATTTCATCAACCTGAGACTTCTTCGCTCGATTAAGCGCTTCTTCCTCCTCGCGTTCCCTCTGTCGTTCCTCCTGTTTCCTGATTCTCTCTCGTTCAGCTTGTTCACGTTGCTGACGCCGGAATTCTGCCTGCTCTCGCTGAGCCCTTTCCTGGAAAATGGTCAGATCACATGCATACACCAGGGGCGGATCCACGATTTTGGAAAAGAGGGGGTGCACTGTGCTAGAAACATTGAAATCGGCGGTGAATTTCAATGATTTGCTCCAAATTTCAGAATTTCACGGCCGATTTTACAGATTTATTGGCCGGAAGGGGGTCGTGCGCCAGCTGTTGGTTGCGAAAAGGTGTTTTCCGTGCGATTGTGTTTCGAAGTTCGGGCAAAATTCTCACTGCGAGGGGACAATGGGTCATATGAATAAAGACTAGTAAATGCTTACCCTTTGCTCCTTTTCCTTGGCAGCTTGCTTGAAAACATTAAAACTTGCCATGGCTGTTGATTTCTTGGTACTGCTTGATGACCCACCTGCACTGGATCCACTTGACATGGTGGCAAGACTTGACCACGACCCAATGTTTTTAAGGGGAGGTTTGGTCTCCTGAAATCAATATTACAGTGGAGTCATTCTCTCACACTTGACCAATAATAATTCTAATATTGGATCGAGAGCTGAAGGCAAAAATATGGCATTGCCAGAGGCGTAGCTAGCTTTTATGGCCTAAGGGGCAAAACTGCTCGAGTCTGGATGGAGGGCGAAGCAAGGGGGAGGCAGGGGGTCCTCCTCCAGAAAAAAATTGAAAATCTAGCATTTTTCCCACATCTGACACCACAATAACTTGGCTTGGAGAGGGGAAATGACATTTTAGAGCAAAAAATTGTTTTGTCCCTTTTTGCTCTTTGTCCCTTTTTGCTCTTTGTCCCTTTTTGCAATCAGGGGAGTTTTTTGTTTTCTCTCTTTTTCCGTCAGGGCCGACGCTATAGCATTCCATTATTGGCCCTGCTAAGTACGGAAGAGGCCATCACAAGCTACTCCCCTCAGGGCCGACAGGCACTTTTTCATTTTCTGCTAGAAATTATCACTAATTCTATTTCAGCCCAGACTGAGACACGAGCAGACTATCAGTTTATTTACCTTCTTCATAAATGACGGAGGCAATGAATGTTGTGACTTGAATTGTTCAGCCATCTTCCTCTCACGTTCCAGTACAGAGGGAGGGGCAGAACTGACCGGGAGCATCACACCGACACCACTGGATGCTGAAACAGAGAAATCTGCACCGTCAGACAATATGCTCCTAAAAACATCTCCAACAGTGAGGTTGAGATATGGAACTTCAGCCCATTTTTCAAGATGGCTACCTGGCGGCCATATTTGAACTGGAGTTCACCTTGAATGAAATTTCGTCAACTTCTACAAGGTGCCATGATTCATTTTTTGACCAAATTAGAACACTCTATGTGCAATAGCTACACAATGTGCAGCAACCGTGAAATTTGGTCCAGTGAGTCATTAGACCAAGGGCTAGGCCTACATACGTACAAAGTTATAGGTCAGTCGCACCCGTGGTTACGAAACCTGCCTGCAAACGAACGCCGAGTACGACCTCACCGAAGTGAGCTGGAAATGAATCGCTTTGTGTGTTTAACAGAGATGACAAGCTGTGTGCAGTGTGGTGCGGTGCGGTGTGATGCCACTTCACCACACCTGCACTCTCGCGATGTCCACCCGCATCGCACCACAAGTCTGAACACCTTACAGGTCCCATTGGTCGAGCTCAGGTCTGGTGAACTCCACACCACCTGTGCTGCAACTGTTCTCGCACCTTAAAGGCGTAGAAGGAAATACTTACAGACTGTTGCTCCAGGCGGTGCTGGTTTTGGACTAGGTTTGGGACTATTAGAATCATCTCCTATCGTGAACTTGACAGGCGGTTCCCTCCGTTCTAGAGCAGGTGGCGGGGTGGCCACGACCACCGGGGAATGTGCTTTCTCTGGCTGTAGTTTTGGTGGTGCGGAGATCAACGGAGGTGGAGATGGAGGCGGTCGGGTGGGTTGCGTGAGCAGGGAGCCCAATGTTGTGTTTTGTGGGGCAGGCATAATTGTAGATGAAGGCATATTCACTGCAGAAAAAAACATAAGTTGACCATGAATAAAAATATCACAGGAGGTCATTCCACTCGCAGGGTTCTCCTAAAACGCAGGATTGATCTCAGCGCCCGGTCTAAAAATCCGCCACCCGGTCAAAAAAATTCGCCGCCTGGTCAAAATTATTCACTTTAAATAACACTGTCACTGAGGTTTTTCAAGCACCGACAGGAGCTAGATTTGCGTTCCAAAATGCTGGGAAATCGCATTTCAGGGCTTCTAGATTTCATATTTTTCTGGGCGAGGTCCCCAGACCCCCCACTGAGGACGCGTGTGCGGCAGTGGCTTCCGATATCAGTAACCATGTGACGTCACCAGCGCCCAGTCTGTTTCAAACCCTGTGGAGAACCCTGCACTCGGATATCACCTCACCTCAGAAGAGGTGCGATGTAGGAGATGGGTATGAATGACCCTGTTTTCAGAGGATGGAATAAAACAGGCTTGTAGGGTGCCACAAAGCCTTGAAAATTCCTCCCTAATGCTCCAGTAATTCATACCATCTCTGAGAGTCGTGTTATAACCTTACCAGACTGAGGCTTTGGTTGAGGCTTGGCAGTGGCAGTAGCACTGGGTCTACTCGGTTGTTGAGGCAACTGGTGGCTTGCCGGCCGCAGCGTCGGAGCTGTGACGGCGGCAGTTATCGGTGGCGGTGAGTACGATTCGATGTTCATTGTTTCCTCCTTAACTGGCTGGCTGACCGGCTCAACAGGCTTTGGCGGGGAAGGTTTGCGGGGTGATGGCACCCTCTTTACTGGACTCTGATGATTAAGTAAAATTAAAAGCATGAGTGGCATGTCTCATTTTACTCTTTCAGTGCCAAAGACGTACTGGTACGTCATTGAATTTTTGGGACATTTAAGTTCACAAGATGAACACCAGATGTCTCAGCAATCTCTAATACTTTTCTGTATGTGGCTCTCTCGCTGTGGACAGTGGAATTGTGTGGTGTTTGGGACTGGGGGAGACTGGGTGGTTGTCCTGCACCTCATTTTGGGGCAAAACTTGGCCTTTTTTGTGAAAAAAAATAGTTTTTTGTGATCAATTTTGTTTTCAAAGAAGATGTAGAAACAAACATTCTGAGGCCAATTTGGGGTGTCTATAGCCCTTTTTACACGGTGCCGGTGCGTTCCGGATCGAGGAGGGTTCGGTTATTTTTCCCCGTGTAAAAGCGAAACAACTGACCTCCACCTTCCTTGGGCCAGTTCAGTTCGCCGCGTGAGTCTCGGGAAGGTGGAGGTAGGTTCAGGCTGGTTTCTCTCGTGTAAAAGCGAACCGACCTCCACCAGCCTCGTGCGGGATTGAGCACGCTACATATGAATGGCATCACTGTAAGTTACCTGTGAAGAAATCACGCACGAGATTTCTCAAGCACTGCTCATGTTGTTAGAAGCATAGTTTATTGATTTTAAGTGATTATTTTTGGGATATTTCTTACTTGCGATAACTGTAAATGTTGATACACGCCATCTGGTGGCACGCATTTGAACGAACCGACCTCGAACTAGTTCGAGGCGGGTTCGGTAACCCGCACCGTGTAAAAGCGATCAATCCATCCTGAACCGAACCCGCCCGAGGAGGGTGGAGGTAGGTTTCCTCGAACCAGCACCGTGTAAAAAGGGCTTAAATGTGAATTTTTTTTCTGAAATTTTGATGGGAAAAGCGGCCTAAAACCCATATTTCTGGCACTGAAAGAGTTAACCCTGCCTATGTGCGACATGGAATTGTCAAGGTTGATAATCTTTCTCGAAGGGAGTGGGGAAGAAATGTTAGGGGACATTTTGTCCACCGACTCCCTAGACATTTCGTCCTCAAGTCCAGACATTTCATCCCCAGGACGTTCCATCCTGGACATTTCGTCTCAAAGGACTATTCCTCCTCTCATGTTGGGGGTTTCCTTTGGTTTCATATTTCTATGCCTTCAGACTACACTCTGTTTGAACTTAGTCTGAAGCCAAAGTGATCATAAGCCTTGATGTTTCAAAATGTCTCCAACATTGTCATGAATTACAGATAGCTGAATGCAGCAGGAAATTTTCATCACTCCAACCAGCCAACCATTACTTACAATTTTGACCGACTTGACAGGAGGAGCGTTAACTAAATTGAGAGATTTCGGCGGATCCGATGTTTTTGATCCTTTCACATTTGGCACCTTCTTACGCTTGGGTCCTGAAAAGAATCACACAAAACTCACACACACACTCAAGGAACCAGTGGGAAGGGGATGCATACTATTGAACGAACTGAAAAATAAGGCCATTATTTTCCGGGCCTTCACCGAACTGCTGACTTTACCAACTGTTGACTTTCCAAAATGTACCCTCTGAAGGTGCATAAGCCTATACCAAAATCGCAGTTGTAAGGGACAGAAACCTGACTTTGCCATTGGGATCTAGCTCTTCCAACATTACCATTACATTATCAAAAGCATCGGTGTCAGGACTTTGATTCGAAGATATCAACAGCTTGTTGTATGGTCCACAATGGTGATCACCAACAGAGAAGCTGGGACCCCGGCAATGCCAGACATCTGTTACCTTACAACTGCAATTTTGGCGCATATGCATGTGTAACACGAGGTGCACACACTTTGCCTCTAGTCTAATGGTGAACACAAAATTTCACTGCTTCTCTCAACTGGTAGTTCCTGCAACGGACGCGAATTAGGCCCAAATGACTGTGATGCAATCCAGGAAAACCTCTCGCATGCCTGCTATCAGATCTCGGCTGGGCATCCGACACATGGCCAAAGAATAATGCAATGAGGTACCCGCGGAACTAACGTCACGACGCGGCGCTGCGATCGATGCACCCGAAGTTTCTTTTTTCTAACGTTATTTCCATTTATTTCTGGAGTGAAAATAACCCGTTTCTGTTGGTCGCCTGGCAGTAAACTTACATCATCCTCTAGCAGATGAAAATTTCTTAAATCTCCTTGCTTTTTTCCTTAAAATGAGGAGATAGGTTGGCGAAAAATGCAACGTTTTTGTCTCATTATTCCTGTAGAAAAATGTACAGGTCACTTTTTCATAACGCAACGGCAACACCTAAAATGACGTCAATGACGTCGCGACGGGTCAATCGATCACATCGCCACCGCGTAGCAAAGTCTGTCACGCGGGTATCCCATTATGCTACATTCTGACAAGTCATCAGCCATTTTATTCACTGACGACGGCATGCGAAGGGCTTTCCTGAATTGCACCAAAGTGTTTTGTTGACAGGCCATCATTTTATATTTCTGTCCGAATGGCTATCAGTGTCACTATCAGCATACTGTTGCCAACAATGAATAGTTAATTTCAAAATTGTCATTATGATGGTTTTGCTTCAAAATGCAAGATCACATTCTCATACATTGGGTGATATGAACAAACTGCTCCTTTCTCCGTTTTTTTAACAATTTCCGAGCCCAGACATTCCATACATGTACATGTATCTTGATCTACTGCAGATGAGAATGATTCATGAAATGGACTTTTGAAGCTCCTTAACTTTTCTCCATCTGCGAGTAAGACTTTCTTACTTCAAGACTGTTTTCTATAGGAGACCAGGGCCGACCGCACAGAAAGTCCGATAGTGCTACCGGCGCCAATCAGCAGTTAGTTTTTTTCCCATTAACTAAACCGCAGATAGTCACCGAAACCACTATCGGACTTTCTGTGCAGTCGGCCCTGTTCCTACCAAGTGCGACCATGAACACCAGCAGGTACAAAGCTATTTGCAAGCACCGTGGTGACACTACAGCTTTCGCCGTGTTCATAGCTGCACTTTTTTCATNCAGGAAAACCTCTGGCATGCCCGCTATCAGATCTCGGCTGGGCACCAGACACATGGCCAAAGAAAGTCATGCAATTATGCTCCACTCTGACAAGTCATCAACCATATTATTCACTGGTGGCATGTGAAATGCTTTTCTGAATCGCATCACAAATGTTAAGGCCTGTTTCCACTATAGCGGATTCCGCCGCGTCTTGCGGCGATCGGAGCGGTTTTCACAGGCATTGGGATAATCAATAGGCCATTGTATTGTTACACTATCGAAGGATTATCCAAAACCCTGTGAAAACCGCACCGCTCGCCGCAAGACGCGGCGGAATCCGCTATAGTGGAAACAGGCCTTTATACTGACCAGCCATCATTTATTTCACTCCTCTCTAAATGGCTATCAGTGTCACTAACAGCGTATTGTTGCCAACAATGAAAAGTTTTAGTTTCCAAATTGTCATAATGATAGTTTTGCTTCAAAATGCAAGGTCACATTCTCACACATCAGGTGATATGAACGAACTGCTCCTTTCTCTGTTTTTTAACAATTCCCAAGCCCAGACATTTTAACACTAATGACAGGGACAGGCATCTGACAGGGCTTGAGCTTCCCTGTGTGTGTGAAAGTTGCCAATTATGAACTGACTCCCAAAATTCCCCAATATGATAGAGAGAAGATGGGAAAAGGGGAAGTGTACCCTTTCAGACAATATCAGAGGATCCCTAGAACATGTAGAATCCGACTTAACATACACGTATTTCTTATTCCTGCTTGCCGAAGCCCACCAAAATATGGAAGGAGCAATTACTTGTTTTACCAGTAGTTCATATCACCCATTCCATACTTCTTCTACAGCAGATGACAATGATTAATGAAAAGGACTTGTAAAGCTCCTTAACTTTCCTCCAGCTACAATTGCAAGAATTTCTACAACTTTCTTACTTCAAGACTGTTTTCTATAGGAGACCTGTCTCTACCATGTGCGACCACGAACACTGGCAGGTAAAAAGCTGTTTGCAAGCAGTGTGGCAAGAAACTAAAGCTTTCGCCGTGTTCATAACTGCACGTGCATGAGCTGGCCTCTCAAATTTCTTTACTTTTTTCATCAAGAATTGACGCTTTTCTGATATATCCCACCCACACCAACAGAATAACCGAATTCATTGACCATTTTCCACTAGTGGAACTTCACGCAACATCATAGTAAAACCTACTTCGCACCCATAATCTATTCATGATGGCACATTTGACAATTTGCTCTTATCTGATGGCACTGGCAGGAACTGTCGTCAGGTTTCTCCTGGCATGCATGCTCCTTCCAGAGGAGTTCCTAACCTACCTCCATCAGTACACTCGAGTCATCATTATGTCCTGTAGCAAGCTGTCATTTTTCTTCTTTTTTTAACATCAATACACCCTTTTCAAACCACATTCATAGGCAGAAAACTGAATCATCACACCGTAAAACAAAATACAACTTTCTTACATGAACATCAACAAATTTATATACATACATGTACACAACAATCCAGTCATTCAATAACCTTGCAAACTGAAGCAAAACCTTAGAAAAGACAACGTCAGAAAAATCCAGTGCAGAATGTGTTTACAAGAGGCCCACTGGTTCCCACTCACTCACACGATATGCAAAGACAAAAAAGACATTTTATTCTGTTAATATGACAGGTTTATTGTGACACAAGAGTACAACTGTTGTTATAGGTAGAATGGAAGCATATGTACACAAGTCTGAAAATGTACTACATTTGTCTACACACTCTTGACTAGCTCGCTAGTAGAGAATCGCTGCTTGCTGCTTCAGTAAATAAAAGGCATTATGTACAGTAAGGAACCAAATTACACAGACACGGAGATTTTTGACATCATCATGGGACCTAGGCTTTCAACATGTTCAAAGCAAGCTAGACCTGCTGAAATGGCTGCCTTGATCAACAGGGATGTGTGCAGCCACAGTAGGAATGGCCTCAATGATATGGTGGTTCAGGTATCATGATGATTCTAAGTAGGCTTTGTTACGAGTTCACGTTACAAGTGAATAGTTTCAATTCAAGATCCATTTGCGTTTTGTTCTAACACTAATGAGTAGCCAGGAGTGCGAGTGGTGTTTCCATGCGAGGCCAGCATAAAGCTGGACGGTACGCCAAGTAGGGGAACAACCCCTGGACATCATGACATCCGAGGGAGGGTGGCGAGTTGTGGGTAGGTCATGATGTATTCCCAAGGTGCCATACCGCGGTCTTCTCAACGCCACATGGTGACAACATGATGATGCTTCAAGAGACATCCGTCAAAACTCCAAAGAAGAAACATCGGCCTGCTACAGCGAGAAATTTCCCCTAACATTCACACGCACACTCAAACATATAAATATATACACGTTCATC
This sequence comes from Notospermus geniculatus, assembly GCA_002633025.1. Lineage (NCBI taxonomy): Eukaryota > Metazoa > Nemertea > Pilidiophora > Heteronemertea > Lineidae > Notospermus > Notospermus geniculatus. The sequence continues at coordinate 49,772 of NMRB01000805.1, read as the reverse complement.
ATAAATTCCCCAGCTGGCCTCTCATGTAAACACATTCTGCACTCTATGGCTCAATATCAAGTGTGTGATGCCAGACCCACAATGAGCTAGTCATCCAACTGAGATCATAACTCGGATTTCTTCGCCTGTATCACACAATAACCAATACGCAAGTTCCATTAATAAAAACAAGGCAATTACATAAAAATAATTATCTCGTTAACAAACGACGGGCCTGCATCGAGCAGTCAAAGCTGAAAAAAAAACCTGTTCACCACTCATCATTCTATCATGATTCACCCAGAGGGAATTTTTTACTCGTATAAAGATCATCAGACGACAACGAATCAAGAAATTACGAACCTCAATCACTGAGAGATTACTTCAGGAAATCAATGTAAAGTTTCGGATTTCGAGTTGTGCAACATTATTTTACCATGTTTACTCACTGGTAAACCAGCAACCTTTGTAACTTGCAATTTTTTTATTGCGCACGTAAAACTTAATGAGATTCTACAAAGTTTTTAATTGAATCCTAATCATTTTTTGCAATTTTTCACTGACGGTTTGCAGTTGCATAAGATTACTTTCTTATCCCTTGGACCCATTGTTCAATTTGGTTTAGCAATTGTGACCTCCACCACAAAACAGTCACTCCGAAGATGGCAAAGTGGGACCAAATTATTCGTCAATTTCATTATTGTTTGTCTATTTGTGAAGTCTGAGTGATTCTATTTCTGTCTTTACCTTTTAGTGTTACGTCAGTATGTTTAGGCTCATTCTCCGTGCGACTTAGCACTGATTTTGTAGCGGAAGGGTCACAATTTTGATTCAAAATACACAGGAGGTGTTCCATTTTTCATCGAACCAGGAGGCCCAGCTGCATTCAAAATCACTCCAAGGGCAATTTTGGAACCTGACACCAATTTTTTTATTTTCATGAAACAACTTGCTAAGATGAGATTCCCCAATTCTATCATGTCTAAGTTTGAATGGATAAGAAACAAAATTACTATTTTTAAACAGAAATATCTTCGCTCTTCTAGAGGAGATGGTAGGTGAACAGGTGAAGTTCTGAACAAGGAGAGGAAATATGCTTACATTGTTTACAAGTCGAGATGTTCATCAAATCAAACTGACGGCAATCTAAATTTTGTGTCAAATATTTTCAATTCCTTCGTATTTGTCATATTACTGTCACAAGTGCACACAAATAGCTCCATTTTATTTATATTTTAATTCTCAGTTGAAGTTCCAAGAAGAGCATCTCCAAGACCTTATTCAGAAACTTGGAATACGGCATTGAAAATATTCAGGTAAAATTACAGCAATCAAAATACATGTACTGGGCCCTGTCGTTTGAAACTGATGCTGGCACTTGGCCCTAAATTCATCTTGGCATTATCTCTGTAGTTCAAACTACTTCAATTTAACGTCAAGATCGTACCACTACCAGCATAGCTTCGAGCAACCCAACCCAGAAATGTACGTAAGCGTTACTTTGTAACAAGAACATATAAATCACCCCTACATCAAAGCGAATTCGTTATTTTCTACCACAGCAACGTGCTCCGAGCTACATGTAGTTATCGCAAGATTTCCCTTTTTTTTTATAGAGCACAGGTTGGTCACATTCAAAGTTCAATTCTTGATTTTTTTCAAAGGCGTTCTGCACATATCATTACGACCTATTTACAAGAATGTAAAAATGGCGTACAAGTGATGAATAATGATAATGCTAGTAATTAATACATGCAGAGGTCCTTCAAAATTTCATCTCAAGAAAACTTTTAGGTGAAAAATGCACTTTCTGTTTTGCACCGAAAACTCCAACATTCAACTGACTGAAGCTTAGAATCGAGTGAATGCAGAGAATAAGGCATTGCTACAAAAGTTCCATTTTTAAAAATTACTATTCATTGAAAAGTTGTCTAAGTAAAAATATATATTTACCACATGTATTTGGTCTACATTTACACATTAATGTTTCTCAATTATGGTATAAACAGTGCTCTATCCCGCTCTGGCTGTTTACCCACAGAACCTTACAGAGAACAACACTTCTGCCGACCGACATTTGCAAAGTGAGAATTTGGCCTTCAAGGCACAGAGTTGCTCTTTCAATGCCTTCAGGCACAGCAACTTAGATGAAGTGCACTATACACCTTTCCAACAAAGATGGTGGCCTACTAGTTCTCCCATATGACGTCGTGGCCATTCATTTGCCGTGGCATGATATAACTCTACCAAACACATCCTCTCAGACAACTGCTTTGCCTAACTTCTGTGCCATGGCCCACTTGACCAGCTCAGCATGCCAGCGGCCACTGAATGGTACGACGTCATGGTATAGAACTGTTAGACCGCCATCTTTGTTGGAAAGGTGTCTAAGACCTTGGCTCCAACCCATTACAACAGTTTTGCTCCCTTACCACACGGTTTTCATTATGCCTTTGAACATGACGTCCAAGTCGGCCGGTTTTGCTCAGCAATATTGAGAGCAAAAGTAAAGTCGTCTCCAAATTTCGCAAATTTTCAACCCCAACTGGGGCACTTTCTGGTAGATCCCAGAACTGGGATCCCTACTAGAAAGTGCATGAGGATAACCCCGCTCAGGGTCGAAAATTTGCGAAATTCGGATATGACTTTTCTTTTACTATCATTTTGTGCTCTATGTTGGATATCAACATGATCAATGTAGAGAGCAATAACGAATCGGGTGCCTGCAGAAACCGTGCAGTAAGAGCAGGAAACCATTGCCAAGGAAATGGACCTGTTTCAATAGCTTTATATAACTAATTGAAAATACCCTGCAAGAAACACTAAACAGGTCGTGCACGTCACAGATGGCAGTTCCTGTAAGGTCACGAGAAAACTCCCCAAAACAGACGCTTTCATAAATAAATGCTCAATTCTCTTAGAAAAAGTTTATACAAAACTTCTGGCTTAAAAAACGAAACCATTGTTTGTGTGTTCACACCATTCTTATTTCACACGATTTATACACAGCATTCACATGAGAAAATGCAGTTGTGTTTAACTATTCACTTGCATTGTGTTTAATGAATGCCTTGAGCTGAACAGATCTAATGAAATGTAGCAAAAACTAAGCCAGCCTTGCAACTGCTCTGGCTGCGTTCATGAGAAAAGGAATGCAGAAAATCTGAGAATGACCCCAAATGGTAGAATTGCGACCCACTCCAACAAAAGCAGGTGCTTGTCGCAAGTGATCATCACTGGTCATCAGTTTATCACTGCTGTCCACTGCAAAGTCATCCTGTAGAGACGTTCATTACAGCTACTGTGTCGTAAAGCTGTTAACCCTTTCCTCCGTTCTGATAAGCGCCTACTTCTGCTAGAGCGGGTCACAAATGGCTGAGGAACTTGCCCTGGCAAAATCGGTGCAGGTTTCCATCATGGTAAAGTGAACCCCCTCGTAACACAAACACAATATTCCACATCAGGGGTGAGTAGAGGTCAAAGGTCAAGGTCACTGGTAACTAGGCCAATGCAATACGAAATCTTTAGTGTCACTAATTAGGAAAGCGTTGGGTTTTCTGAACTTGCACTTGGTCACCACGAAAAATTTGCAAAGGGACCAAGTCAGGTTGGAATAAAGTAGGCCCTTCCTTGGACATGTTGGAGGCTTTTTCTTGTATCTGCACTGCTCCTTACAGGTGTCAAACCCATCTAGGACAGGCAGGGCTTGGAATTTTTCTGGCGCCTTGGTGCCCAGCCGGGCACCTGCTTTTTGTGACTTTTCATTTCTTGGTGCCCAGGACTTTTTTGTGGGTGCCCGGTATGACATGTCTATGTGCTATTTAATGATTTTGGAGAGGGTGGTTTCAGTTTTTTATGACAGGGGTTTAGTGCCTGGTTGGGCATGTTCTATTATATTATTGATTTTTGGTGCCCCAGTCGTCAGACATGGTGCCTGTGGGCATTCGGGCACCCAATTTTTTTAGCCCCGACAGGCAGTTTGAATCACAAGCTAGGCATGCAAACTACTCGCCCATAAAGGAACTTCTCCATGGCCAGCATGTTAGACTGTGCCAAATTTAACTGGGGTCTACCCATGATATTGACCTGCATAATGAAATAGAGTTAGTTCTCTTCCACCAGACATAGCCAGGGCAAGCAACTCATTCAATGATTGTAAAGCTGGGGGTTCAGCAGTCGTCATCCACCGGCTTTGCAATGCTCGGTTAAAAAATAAATAACGTGATCAATCAGGGAAGGTATCAGTCTAACCTGACTCAGAATCACTTGTGTCGGATGAATCGGACGAGCTGCTATCACTACTAGAATCGCTGTTGGATGAACTACTACTGCTTGCACTCAAACGACTGGCACCACCCACCACGTCCACGTGTGATTCTTCGAAGGAATAGGGGTCTGCAAAGACAAAGAAGGGAAATAAAATCAGGAGGTGTTGAACAGTTTTTTTCTGTTAACATGGTTAAGTATCAACCAATTTTCAGAATAACTGGCCTTTTCTGGCACTTTTTCTGAGAAGAGCAACTTGGAAACGACCGACAAGATATGATCATTCAGGACACTGTATTCAAGAACAGGACAATGGCACTTGCAGTGTAGTTGCTAAGGATTTGGCCAGACGGGTATCGTAAATGAACAGCCGGTTACGGTTATTGGCAAGCCTAAGGCACCACTGGAGCTGGGGGTCTGGGGACCCTCCCCCCCCCNCCCCCCCCCCCCCCCCCCGAAAAATTCGAAATCTAGTAGGCACAAAATGCAATTTCCTGACATTTCTGGGGTATTTTTCGCACCTTTCAAATGCCTAGAATCAATGTTCTACCCAACGTGTAGCATGTAGCCAGGTTGGAGAAGCAGTCTCTGTCTGGATGATTGACATGTCAGGCGGCGTTTTCATACCATCAGACCAGTGCACTCACATATACAGTTCATCGAAAGAAAAACAGAGTAGGAGGAGCCTAATAATCAGTCTCAACTAGGTCACCTGTTCTAGGTCTACTTGTGTTTACATACCTTTTTTGGGAGGTGGTTTCTTATTAGTAGTTGGAGGGGGAGCTCCACCCCCTAACTGCTCCGTCACATCCTGTAATCTCTTCTGTAACTCCTGTTTCTTTTCCTTTTGTAATTCTTCTTTTGATTTACCAGGTGTACTTCTTTTTGCTGAAGGAAAGATGCAAAATCAAATGAAGGCCAAGCATTAACAAGACTTCAAATCAAACGCTTTCCTCAAGTTTGGGTATTTCGCTATACTGTATAGCATGTCTGTCAACAAGTACCTTGGGGCTCATTAAGCCTAGCGTACATTGCACTTGCGACTGGATACAACTAGTCGCCACTGAGCTACCTGGCGACTGGGAGGAACTGGCGGCAACTGATCAGTCACCACAAACGGTCGATGTACGCAGCCTTGTGACTCGCTGGGACTGAGAAATCGCCAGTCGCCGCGAGTTGCACATATTTAACTTTCTAGCAACTAGTTGTACCCAGTTTCGTTCAGTTGCCACGATGTACACAGGCTTGCGACTGATCAGTGCCAGTTATCTGAACGAAGTTGAGTCTCAACACCCCGGGATGTTACCCGAGTTGCTGACAGTAACAAGTGCGATATACGCAAGTTAGGACATGGCGACTGATTGGATGGAATTTTTCCCAGTTGCTACTCTCAGTGAACCTCCTTGAAGGGTAGGCTACATACTAGAAGGGTAGCATGGCAACCAGAATAACTGATTGGGGGTACTTACAATAAGGTTTTCTAGCTTTCTTCTTGAGACACGACATTACATAAGCTTCTAATTCCCGTAGTGTTGAAGGTTTGAGGGTTTCAAAGTCAATTTCGATTTCATCTGGATTTGAGTCTCGCAAGGACGGCTCTCTTGACTGGATTATATGTACAACTCTTCCTAATTTATCACCTGAAAAAAAACAATTCTTTTATCAAACATTCAGAGGAAGGAAGTTCAACACAACTGGGCATATGTGCGCCGCTCCAGCAAAAGTAGGCACTTGTCGCAGGTGATCATTGACATTGGTCGTCAACTATTATCACTGCTGTCTATTACNTGTAGAACAGGTTGCTGTAGCTACAAGCTCTTGGCTGAAGTTCTTTGGATAAATCCAATTACTAAACCTTGGACGAGGGAATTCTCAAGGGTGGACATACCTCAGTTCGTTGAGCGTGTTGAGTGACATTGGAAATGATGGGAATTTCGCCATATTCCACTTTCTTCCGTCCTTTTAGGCCAGACCCAAAAATATGTCTGTTTGCTGTAACCCGACCCTGCCCTAACAGCTTGGGTAGGTAGGTAGGCATATATTTTTATTTTTTTTAGTTGGAGGTGGAAAAAAATTAGCAATTTCGACAAAATGAAATAAAAATATACTAGTGTTTTAAAAAACACTGTCTTTGGGGGTTTATGACACATCGGCATTCAGTTTTGAAGTGTAAAAATTTTTAGGTCGGCATACTTCGTCATTGCCGGTCGGCAAATAGGGTCCTTTGGGGCATGAAAAAAAACATATTGGCTAATACCCCCATAAAAAGTTTTGGGTCGGTACCATTTACGTAGGGTCGGTCGGGTTACGGCAAACAGACATATTTTTGGGTCTGGCCTCATTGACATTGGTCGTCAACTATTATCACTGCTGTCTATTACAGGGACGGATCCAGGATTTCGGGAAAGAGGGGGTGCACTGTGCTAGAAACATTGAAATCTGCGGTGAATTTCAATGATTCAGGGTTCTCACTGGAGTTTTCAGTAGAAGGGTCAGAGACTTCTGTATATTTTTTTTTCTGGGGTCAACCCTCAGAAGTCAGGGGTCAACCATGGTCAGTTCACAACATTGGGTGAATCTTTGCGCGTCACACCGACTCCTGCTGGTTTTTATTGTGCTTCAGACTACGCACTTTGTGCGTATTTGACCCGAGACCTCGGGTCATTGAGAGCCCTGATTTGATTTGCTCAAAATTTCAGAATTTCACAGTCGATTTTACAGATTTGTTGGCTGAATGGGGGCGTGCGGCGGGTGTGCCCCCCCTTGGATCCGCGCCTGTATTACTATTGTCAACCTGCAGAGACGTATATTTCAATTCCTGTGTACAGTATTGTAATGCCGTTAACCCTTTCCTTAGTTGCGACAAGGGCCTACTTTTGCTAGCACGGGTGACATTCTCCCATTCACACTGAGTGCCACGAAAAATTTTTTCGTCCCTTCATTAATAATGACCTTATTCACAAGCCCCCCATAAATTTACAAGTGTGAAAATTTTCTGTTCAACATAAAGTGAACAGGCTGCCCACTATGGACAAGAGCTTGCGCTCAAGTTTTAAAGCATCTTGGTCATAAAATTCATTTTCCAACATGTCCAACATCATTGCAACCATGACTTTTGCTTTCAGATGCGTTGCAACTAGACCATGTAATATTTGTTGCTCACTTGAAGTAATAGAACATGTGTTAGGAATTATGAGAGTGGGGATGGTTCATATCTACTGACATGTGACCGGTCAGAAGTCTTACAAAGGAGTTCTTATTGATTTGAAGTGGGCCTTTGTTTCTAGGTGTACTATAGTCGGGATCTGAGGAGCCGCTGTGGTGTAGTAGCTCGGGTCTCTGGCTAGTGGTCAGAAGGTACCACGTTCGATCACCACTCGGCGCGAGACTTTGGCCAAGTCTCTTTACCTCAATTGGCTCACCCCATCCAGGTGTTAAGGGGTACCTAGCTGGCAGAGATGATTTATGTGCGCTCTGGATTGCACAGGCCTTTAGCTAGGGTAATGTTCTGAAGCCCTTTGAATTGAGACTGCACTGCAATAAAGGAGCTGTATAAATGCTCACATTATCGGTAATGAATCAAGTGTTTCCTTATAATTGAACTTGGCACTCAATGTCTTGGAGGAAATTCACTCAAATTTGTATATGGGGGACCTCTTCAACGCATAGCAGCATCAAGACCATTTTTGCCACGGCCACCCGTTGCACAACTGTAGCCCACCCACGCTAGAGGGACTCCAATACATCGAAAGCTTGACACTCTACTCAACCACGTGCAACTATCCTGAATTTTGATACTGCACCTAGGATTGATTTTCACTTTCGACATACAGTGGAACCCCGGTCAACGACCACCTCAGTAACGCGACTAACCCTCAAACTCGACCACAAACCCACTGTCCCGAATCGTGTCCTCTCTATTTTCCATTTAAAGACCCCCGCTACGACGACCACCCCACTATCCAGACCGCGACCACTGCTTTTGTTCTCCCAAATGACACTTTCGACCCCAGAAACCCGACCATGAACACCCTAATAATGCCCTAATAAGGGCTAATTCGCCTGAGACAATCGCGATTACCAATTAGGCCAAACACTAACAGTGGACGCAACAGACCAAGAAAGTTAGCAAACAACTCACTGACAATCAAGAAGCCGTCAATAAACAAAACAACTAGACCAGCTGATGGACTGATCCTGGGAGAGGCAGGCAGGATCTGCCGTTTTGGCCACTGACGATCATGTCTCGGCAGCTGGCTCTCAGGCCTGATCTCAGTAACGCGACCACCCCGCTAACACGACCACTTGAGCAAGGTCTCGTGGGTGGTCGTGTTACCGGGGTTCCACTGTATACTATTACCACCTGCTCAGAACACTTCACATTTTCTGAATCCCAAACCCCATCTTCACTACATGTATCCGCTCCGAGACGATGAATCAATCCTTCCAACAACAGTATCGAATACCTACTCCTGTAAATGAAAACTGCAGTACCACAGTAATCCACTGAATGAACACTTCCTCATGAGCACTCAAAGTTGTCTACATGACAACATTCCAACACAGCTCAGACTTCAATCCGGTTTATAGGCAAGAGTAACATGAAATTTGTTTCATTACGACAGATATTTCTGAACTAGGAATGAAACAAGTCAATACTACACGTGAGGCGGCCAAGGAAAACCCATCGGATGTCGCTGGATGATCAACAAGGGCTGGCACGTTACCTGTGCATTGATCTGCTGTTACCTGTGCATTGACCTGCTGTTACCTGTGCATTGATCTGCTGTCTCACTGTTTACCTCTTATGAAATTCATTTCAGCCATTGAAATGCGCAGATTCACCAAGGCCATTAACACTTTCCTCAAATGTGACATCCGATGGGTTTTCCTAGACTGCCTCACATATAGAACATTTCACAAATAAAGTAAAATCTGTCAAAGCTATGCTGGATGTTAGCCATGAAAACAACTGGCTCTGCCTTTGAATTTACCTGGCAGTTTATTGATATCTAAGCTAAGTTGACGCTTTTCGTCATATGTCATAGGCTTAGCATTGTCCTCAGCATCACTATCAAAGGCAGGTATCACTGCGGCTGCTTTGTTCTTTTTAGATGATTTACTATTGGACCTCGGCCGCTTCGGAGCGGCTGAGGACGCCGGAGTCTTTGCAGTTTTGGCATTAGTCTTTGCTTTATTATTGGTAGTGGGTTTGGCTGGCGTTGGTTTTGCAGGCGGTGCATCAGTATGTACTGGCACAGTGGAAGCATTAGCACCTAACCCAGCACCAGCCACAGTGTTAGTAGCACCAACTGTTGCTGCCACGGCTGCGTTAGCAGCTGATGCAACAGATGGCGCCGATGGTGGAATATCTGGTTTTTTGTCCACTGCATTTGTTTTTGTATCCTGTCCTTTTTTATCCTTTTTCTTTTTCTTATCCTTGCCCTGTAATTCTCGTTCGCGTTTTTCTCGACTCCGTGATAAATGTTCTTGCGTTAATTGTCCTAATTGATCCTGCACAGCTTTCAGCTGAAAGGAAGAGAGAACACATCAACAAGAGCAATTCTGAGAAAAGTCAAATCGCTCCATCCTAACCACAACTCTTTTGGTGCCAGAGGGGATTCTGCAAAGAGCAGAAGAAAGTCAAGTGATGGATCTGGAAAGCACTCCCTGAGAACTTTCAAATGAATATGTGACCCGCTCTGGCAAAACCAGTCGCATGACGCTCAGAAGGTGAGCTGGAACGAACTAAGATGACACCAGAAGAGGAAGAAATAGATTATTTCAGATTTCATAACAGACAGACAATATTGAAAGTGGCCAACATTTTTAGGCCCGGTTGCACCAATCATACGTGAGGTCGACTTTGTTCTCAAGCGAACCTTAAAGTCGTTCTCGACCTCAAATTTAATGGCAAATCTCATTACTCAGTTGAGGTCAACCTCAAACGTAACTTTGAGCATAGCTGATTCCACGGGGCCTTGGTCTCAACCTGCCAAGCTTAGACCGACATGCGACTGGTTTTGCCGGAGCGGGTCACATATCTACTTGACAGCAGGGTTTATGTTTTTCTGCCGTTTTGTACTTATTTTCCAATTCGACAAAATGTGCCATGGGTTAATCGTGGTTCTATTTTAACCACAAATGTACTTAAATCCACTAACATAAATGCAATTTTTCCATAGCAAAGTGGTCAATGAACAAAATCCATAACTAACCTGTTCTTGCAATTCCTTCAATTGTCTTTCACGCTCAGCCTCGCTATCAACCCCCTCCTCCGCCACCTCACTGGCCTCACTCTCCGAGGAACTCTCACTTCCAGATGAATCCCCATCCTCACGTATAGGCTCATCTGGCATGCGGGCGAATTTAATTTCAAACACATCCTGGAAGATGGATTCAAACCGGAATGAAAACGCGATCTAATATAGCCATGTTTACACCGCCAAACATTTCAGTCCAGTTGAAGTGAACCGTACTCGGAGCGGACCAGGTCCACTTCATTTGTACCGTTGACTGCCGCGATGAGTCACCGCGCAATGTCCCTGAAGCATCACTCTCCATTCAGTGGAGGTAAGGAACTCGCACGGAATCATGCTGAGTTTTCCCACAAGTGACGCAAGGACAAACTCCGGGCATGCTCAATGCCATCCCAGGTTAAGTGGACTCGGTGTAGTTTGCCATGAGCCAAGTTTACACTGCACATTTTGTCGGGGTACCGTACTTGGTCCGGACCCAGACCACCTCCTTCTGTGGGTCTTGGTACGATTCATTCACTTGTGGTCCAGTCCGGGTATACTCGGCAGATTTACACTGCCACGTTTTTGCCGTACCGTACTTGGTCCAGTCTGAATTCACTTAATTTTCGACAGTGTAAACGCGGCTTATGACGACAAGGAAAGTGTGTATTTAGAGACCTCGACTGTCCAAGTGGCATAGTGGGAACATGAGCGCCTGTCACCTCTGAGGTTTCAGGTTCAACCCTCAGACAGATGCACTCCTCATGTCTTTGACAGCACAGATTTTTCCCCAGCACTCTGGTTTCCTTCTGCTATTCAATCTGTTATGAAATTCTCCATTAACTCACCTGTAGTTTTCTGGCCATTTGCACAACGTCGCTGTCTGCAGGATTGTATTTGTAACAATTCGTGAATATAAGCCGCACCTCGTCAGCAAATTCAGCACTACTTCTATATTCCCTGTTGTCCATTTTTTGCTGGAATGAAAACACGGAGCTCAGATGAATAAAGACGGATTTGGATTGATCCTAGGTTTTCATAATTCTTTGCACATTATTGTCTACAGCCAATAATACCTTATTTAGTATTTGGCGCCCAGCTCCCAACTCAATATTTTTTATCTTTTCCAAGGTGAAAATCAGTGATCAGAAAAGCCAAATTATCATACTGAATGACACTTTCCAAAACCTGCAACACCAAACAAGTAGGACACTTGGGAGGCGAGCCAGGAAGTTGGATACGGCCACTTCGTCAGATGACACGCATGATAGTAAACTTTCATCATTTCTGATTTCAACTGGCATCCAATTTGTGGAAGTGCTTTGCCAATGAATGAGCAACTTACAGTGTTCCTCCAATTGAGTTGTTTTTGCACAGTTGGCTCTCAAGCAAGCTCGCAATGGAAATTCAACTTCGTTGGGTTTCCTTATGACTTGCATGAAGATCGATGCCACAAACGACTGCCTTTACTTTTCTACAGCTGAATTCCCATAGAGAGCCAACTTGCACAAGAAAACTCGTGGAGGAGCACCTATTGTTTCCCCTCTCACTCACTAACCTTGACTGTCCCGAGGTCCATTGGTTTCTTGATAATGTCGAAGTAATCATGGAGACCAAGCATTTCAGCATCGACAGGCTTGTAAAAAGGCCACGCATAACCCTGCAATGGAATAAATTAAAATTAAAATCCTTACACTGAACATAACTGTGCAGGAACCGCAAAAGGCAGTCAGAGTGGTGCAGCAGAAAAATCTAGCACCGGTCACCTCTGAGGTATTAGGTTCAATTCCCAGTAGTCCTGTGGTAGATAGGATCTCTGACAGCATAGCATCTTCTGCAGGCGCTGATCTCCCTTCTACAACACATACGACATCGTCTAAAGAGCCAATAATCAGCCAAGGTAGAGCTCACGGATCGAGAGCTAACGGATCGAGAGCTAACGGATCGAGAGCTCACGGACCGAGAGCTAACGGATCGAGAGCTAACAGATCGAGAGCTCACGACTCTCGATTCGTTATTTAAAACTCTAATGTACTTACCGCATGCTTCTTGGCAAAGAGTTCCTTGAGAATTGTATTACAGTATTTCAGTTGTTCATTGAGCTTTATCTTTTTACTCTTCGTACTATGCTGAGCTTGGTCTTCGGGGAGATCTTTTTTCGGTTTCTTTATTGGTCGACTACTACTTTCTCTTCGATTCGGCGGCACACGAGGAGGTGCTTTGACGCCAGGATCGAACGGAGGGTCGAATGGAGACGACGCCACTACTACAGCTGTAGGCGTTGTAGTGTCGGCTTTCCTTTTGACACCCTTTTTCATCTGTAAAGAGCAGCGCAAGTCAAGCAACCGAAAACATATAGCAATGCAACAGAAGGAAGACTTCTGCTAGGTTCCAAGAAATGTGGCTATCAGCTGAACGGCACTTGCTGCGAACGGTCCAAGTTGCAATTCAACGGCTTACATTTAGAATTTACATTTACAATTTGAAAAGGGCAAGCCATAAAAGAGGCTTTATCCAACATCACTGGGTACATTACACACAAAAAGGTTCTAGCTCATTCACCTCTGGGATCTCTTCTACACAGCGCCTGAGGAAGACCCCGATTGGGGTCGAAAATTTGCGAAATATTCGGAGACGACTTTCTGATTTATTGTTACACACAAAAAGAGTACCAAATTGCAAGCATTGGACGACATCTCACATTTGTTGAAGACAACATGTTCCTAAAACTTTCCTTCTAGGAACTACAATTTACATTACTGATAATGTTAAATAGCTCTTCAATTGATGGACTACCACAAAGTCAGCAGTGGTTGATTTTTAGCTTTTTGGTCCAAGTGTTCATTGGGCAAGTACTCTTTTGCAAATGGTTGCCCGTGTTACTTTCTGAGTTGCCCGCAAGATTCTTACTTGTCCACAGGCCAACTGCTTCTGCAAATTTTCTTGTCCGTCTCAAAAATTCATTTGCCACTTTAATCGAACACTGAGGCGTGGGTGGAATAGACGATTCTCGAATTCGCAGATCTGCACACTTCTGCCGAAATTGCAACCACAACCTCGGTCTGAAACTGAATGACGTGACGCAGAGATTCCCACGACAGTGACTTCGACGTCGTTGCGTCAGAGTCGACCATTGCTGAATCATGTATTGCGTCATGTCAGCTGGTTTCAGATCGAGGTTGTGGTTGCAATTTCGGCGGAAGTGCGCAGATCTGCGAATTCGAGAATCGTCAATTGAAGACGACGTGGTACAAACAACATTCAAAAGTCAATCAAAGCATACTCAACTTCTCATTGATGTGATTCTCCACGATGGGTTGTCCACTCACCTTGGTTGGTTGTGAGGGAGGTATGACTGCGGATTGCATAGCTGTAGTCTGACCAACCATATTTGACGGGCTAGTCACCTCAGTGGGTGTGGGCAAGGTCTGTGAGGGAGGCGAGTAAGGGACTGTCGTTGATGGTTGTGCATTGGTGAGAGGAGGTTGAGCTAGTGATGATTCAGATAATGATGGCGGTGAGGCTTGTGCTGCATGTTTCCTTTCTAGTACTTCCTGAAACCAACGAAGAAGAAGGATCTGAGAGATGCTTACCAAAAAAGAATATCTATTTGTTTGATGATCCAAAGAAAGAGCACAAAAGTCGACACACAATATGATGATATATAGGAAGTCAACTTCCAAAATTTTGTAAATTTTCGACCCCAACTGGGGTCTTCCTCAGGCACTTTTCAGTATGGAACTCCAGAAGACTTTTCTGGAGTTTTGTACTGAAAAGTGCCTGAGGAAGACCCTGCTTGGGGTCGAAAATTTGCAAAATTTTGGAAGTTGACTTCCAAAGCACGTGTCATCACCAATGGGTAAATCAGATAACTGTCATAATTCACACTCAGCGATGAACCAGATAAACACAGTTTTGTCAACATTTTTCTGATACCTCTTTTATTAACCTACACCTCAGGCAAAACACGCAAATCAGGGTACTGGGCATCAATGGAAGCCTATCAACTCACCTTCGATGAACTAACCCGTGGCGGAACCTTCCGTGTAGGTTCTGATGTCGAGGATACAGCTTGAGCTTGTCGTATATGATGTTTTGCTGATTTCTTCTGCGGTGGTTGTAATTCTGTTTCCTGTTACCAAAGCAAAAAGCACTATTATTGAAGGCACAAAGTCTTTAGCAAAAATTCAGATATTTCAGATGATAATATAACACAAACATCCAGACTAGTCTTTGACAGTATTGAGTTTCTCTAGCCCTTAACCGGTCACCTGTCGACAAAAGTCGACATAGGAATTCAGTTCCAATTCCTAACACAGTGAGGCGCCACAAGTCCACCTGAAGCATTCCTGGTACTTCTGTGGTGTGCCAGCCACGAAATGGCATCACCAAAACTTTATGTTGCAATTCACTTTTTTGAGATAATTATCAACTAATTATCTCTTTTTAGGCCGTGAGACACGACTGGAAAAGATGGCTATTTCTTGATTTTTGCGGCGTAGTTTTGGTAACTAAACATTTCCTCCTGTTTTATATGAAGATGGACATGCTGAGCAAATTCAGCTTGTTACCACACGACAAAACCTGCACATTTCCAAGATGGCCGCCCTTTTAGGGGGCCAAAGGGATTAACAGTAGGGGTCAAAAAGTTGANGGGGAGGGGCAGAGGCCTGCCTTAGAGACCAGAGGAAGGGCAAAGTGGTGGAGACAGAGATGGTTCCATCATTACTGCCTGAACCAAACGAAAAAAACCCAAGAGCAATATTGAAGTTCATCACTTCACAAAAAAATTGCTTCCAAAACACTCATAACATCATTTTTTTGAAAGTATCTAACCTTTCAGACCTGGATACAACTACCGACTATTCGATGGTACTGCTTGTTTTTGAGGTCATCTAATAATTTTCGTACAATCGTCTGTCAATTGAGTGTGGAAGAAGAAAGAAAGAAAGAAGGAAAGAAATAAAAATTTCCTACCTACCCAGTGATATCAAGATGGTCCCTACATTGATAATGTAGGGACCATAATGATCAGTTTGGGACTGAACATTGCTGTCCTGATTAGAGAGGTGTCCTCCTGGCAGAGGTGTCCGTTAAGGGAGGTTCCACTGTACCAATAAAGGACACCCTTCTGGCTGATAATAAATGAACTATCCCATGCTTTCATATGACTGATATTGGTATAGGATCGATCTCGAAGTCCCAACTTAGGCTGCTTTTCCATGAGGCATCTGCGGGGGCGGAGACGGGCACGGGCGGAAAAATCGATCCTACGTATTTCCCTTTTGCTGTTTTGACGCCGGTGTGGCTGCGGAGCGTATGGACGGGCACGGAAGCTTTTTTCGAATCAGTCATGTAGCGATTTGGTATTGCGTCATCATTTTCTGGGAATTCCTACTGACCGAAGCCCATTTCGTGTTAACACAATGCCCACACCCGCACCCACGCCCATCACCGCCTCCGCACATCAGGCGCAGGAAGAAGTGAAAAGGGAAAGAGGTCAAAGAATCACTTTCCACTGAATATCATGCCACATGACCAGGAGTTAGTGATTTGATTTGCACCTATGCCTTCCAATCCAATCCCAAGTTCAGCATGCATCATCACCAATGGGTGAACTGGATAACCGCCATCTTTGGCATTGAGCAATTTGACACAGATACACAGAAATTCACCGACATTTTTCTGAGACCTCTTTTATTAACTTACACCTCAGGCAAAACACACAAATCAAGGCACTGGGCATGGAAGCCTATCAACTCACCTTCGATGAACTAACCCGTGGCGGAACCTTCCGTGTAGGTTCTGATGTCGAGGATACAGCTTGAGCTTGTCGTATATGATGTTTTGCTGATTTCTTCTGCGGTGGTTGTAATTCTGTTTCCTGTTATAAAAGCAAAGAGTATTACAGTCCACTCTCGTTATACCGCCAGTGGCGGTATAGCGAGGGTATTGTTGTTGGCAATGTTGAAATGCCTTCGACCGAGGAAATCAATTGTCTGTGGCGGTATATCGAGGGGCGGTGTAACGAGAGTGGACTGTATTATCAACGGAACAAGTCAGTAGCAAAACCCCATATTTCTGATGATTACACGTACATCTGGACTAATTTTTGGAGAATATTCCATTTCACTACAAGCTGACCCATAAATAGTGTGCCATTTCTATGGTTTACTTATTGTTTGTGGGACACTTTTCTGTGCCACCCTGTAGAGATAGTTCCGCCGAGAGCAGCACAAGAAACTTTTCACACACATCCGCCAACGGCAGCCGAAGAGCAAGTTTCTACGCCAGCAGTCCGAAGTAACAAACATCACGACTCAAGTCAGTAACTACAGAATTGCTCATCTCAACTGATAGTGGATCAGGATGGACTAGATAGTGGATGTACTGCGAGTTCATAACAAATTTGATTCTGAGAGCATGACAAACTGTTGTCATGACAAACTCTATGCCACGTAACATACTTACTTCTGTTGGCATTTGCGCCGCCTTGCTCAAGAAGAGTTTCTCTAGCGCTTGAGCCATTAAAACAATGTCCTGTAAAGAAAACAGTGATCTTTAGCACATGACTGGGGCAGTGGGTATGTTGACCAGAGCTATTCCACACACGCTCCTAGCCTACTGAATTTGCACACTGCTCCAATGCCAAGACTGCCAGGTTTTGATCTGGAGGAGTAACTCCTCTCGTTTGGCACCACTGGCTTACACTTGTCAACAGATCTCCAGTCGTATGAATGAACATGATGAATGCAGCGAAATGGAACCTTATGGGACTACTTCAGCGACTTCCATCAGATAAAGAGATGCAAGTACATTCACATCAGGCAGACTGCAAATGCACATTATCCTGAGAAATCAACCACAACGAATTACACAATGAACTGTACCTCGCCGGGCTTGTTGTACGTGTAACAATTCGTAAACATGATATTGACGTCCATTATACAGTCTTTAGCACTATGATAGAAATGGCTTTCAAGTCTCTTTTTTATTGTTCCCAAGTCCATTGGATGCTTGATGATTTTGTGATAGTCCTGGAATAGGAATTCAGAGATCAGAAACAGAAGACGAAGTACCTGTACTGTAAAACGGGAAATTTTTGCAATTTCTGGAACATGACCTATAGAATGTCTATTTACCGGTAGATTTAACTTTGTTGCATCTACAGGTTGGTGGAATGGCCAGGCAAACTGATGCTTCCATACTGTCTTCATGACCGTCTTGTTCAGATATTGCAACTGATTTGTCATGTGACCTTTCTTACTAGATACAGCATTTGTCTGTTCTCCGTCGGCGTTGTTCTGAAGGTGCTTTTTATAAATGGCAAAACCCTGCAATGAAAATACAATGTTAAGTTCTATCCTTGCATTCACTTTCAGCAAACGAGACAGCACGAGTTCAGTGGTTTTTCTGGGCCAACCTCACAAATTCTGATTATGCTTTCAGTTTCAGTGCCTATCGGCGATTTAGTTAATGGGAAAGTGCATTATAACTAACTGCCGATAGGCGCCAGTAGCACTATTGAACTTTCTGTGCGGTCGGCCCCGGTCAAGTGCCTCTTGGACAAAACTACACAATAGACATTGCCTGTTGAGTGAGAGTAAGACGGTTGAGGATATTCACAAGTATGGCAGAGGTGAGAGGCTTTTTCCGAAACAGCCTCACTGCTCAAGTTGGCAATAAACGACATCATGCACACTTCCACTTCCACTTTCAGCTGCAACATGCAGCAAAGGAAATTTTGCATTGATTGTATGTAACCGCATGAAAATTTATAACACTAATATTATAAACATTTGTCATTTCAAAGTTTTGACTGGTACCTCAAACTCCTTGCACGGTAATTCAAGCTTGGCACACACTTGACAAACGCCCTCCTGGAACACAAGAAGATTTTATGAATACTAATCACTAACTGACAATCCCACCCGAACAAGAAATTATTGACAGTATAAGTAATGTCTGATGATTAGCAGTTAGGTAATTACTTCGAATTTCTTGGTGGTATCCAACATGTCCAAATCATCTAAACCAAAAGCAAAGAAATACAGGACACTGAACTGAATTATCTGAAATAAAGCTGGCACTCATCAAGGGTTAAGTTAATATTTTTTAGCCAGTACTTTACTCCTCTTGTATTTAGTGCTACTACTACTACTGGCCCGTGAAAAGTGGCATAATTTACGCATGCCCGGTGCTGCCAGAGCACGACACGCCGTTAACTTCTCACCAAAACTGTGTAGTGAGACCTGGAACAACTATGACGTCATGGCGGCGATCTCATCGCTTCCTGCATGCTGACTGTGGAACTTGATTCACGCTTTTAAATAGACAGTTTTCAATTGCTTGCGTATTTGACGGATCATATCCTTATCGTAGTGCATAGGGTCCGCATCTGGGGCTTTTTTGGCATGCGTACATGTATGTTACGTCTTGTGCAAGATTTCACTTGCGTTTTTCACTAAAATTTCCAAAAACATTTGCATATTTACGCAATACGCAAGCTTAACTTAAACCCTGACTCATAACCACATGCTGCTGAAAATCTTCAATTTTTGCAAATTCAGACACCATAAAATAAAAGAATAGCAGATCCATTGATCAGCCAATAGAGCGACTCACTGTGTATTTCCTACTTACAGGGCTTGGGTTTCCATCATCACCATTAGCACTTTCTTCTCTGCAATGACAGAAAAGAAATCATTTTGAGAAAGGTTTCGTCAAGTACGAAAACACTACCATAGCATAGCCGGGTTCTCCCCTGAAATACCAGTATCTATGTGCCGGGAGATACTCTATGATAATTAAGGCCTAAATTCTTTTTACATTGTTGTACGGTATTTTGCTTGTTGTAATGCTGGGTGGAAACCATAGACATAGATTTTACTGCAGGTGCTAGGAGGCACAGCCAAGTGCTTGGTGGTACCGCCCACTGTGCGCAGAACCTTGGCAAATGAAGTCAAAGTTGAAGAGAGTAAAATTTTTAAGAGTTGGGTGAGGCCACATGGAATGACGGTTTTTTTCATGAGGTCAGTTCGGGAAAGTTCCAAATTTGGAAACGTTTCTGATTTTGGAAGCCCAGCGATTCCGATATTGGAAACGTTTCCTTTTTCGGAAGCGGTTTTCGATTCCGATATCGGAATCTTTGTAGGCCTTCTTGCACGTTAGGCCCAATCGGGATATGAAAAGCAAAAATCAGGAAGTGTTTTTTTCCACTAACAGATGGCAGCACCTGTGACCTTGTATTCCACGGCGTGAAATCTGAATTGCTGGCGTAAGTTGGCTGCAATCATCGATAATCATCTATTATCATCATCAAAAGGCTCAGTTCCGCCAGAATCTCTATCTCTTGGCTTCCAAATTCGGAAACGTTCCCGCTA
>NMRB01000805.1:7752-29772 GCA_002633025.1 Notospermus geniculatus | reverse complement strand
CGAACTTTGACCTCTGTGACCTTGAAAAGTAGGTCAAATCAAAAACCCGTTATATATGTTATGTATCCTTATTAGCTACACCTATGATAAAAATTTGGAGATGATCTAGTCATTAGTTCAGGAGTTATTGCACTTTTTGTGTTTTTGGTTTCCGCCACCTGGTGGCCAAACTGAGAGTCGAATCGGACCGAAACTTGGTGTCGTGGGTCATCTGACCTAGGGGTATATATGTACCAAGTTTCAGATCAATAGCTCCAGCGGTTACGAAACGTGCCCTGCTAACGGACAACGACGGACGACGACGACGACGACGACGGACGACGACGACGGACGACGGACGCTGCGCCATCGTAATAGCTCACCCCAGTGAGCTAAAAAAAGAAACGTTTCCAAAGTCGGAAACGCTTCCAATTTTGGAACTTTCCCGAACTGAGGTGGTGGATGAACTGGGCATCGAATTTGACCTTAGTGACTCCTATTGATCAACTGACTGACAGCTCAAATAAATGTCCAAGGTTTTAGGCAAGATGATAGAGGTGGATGTGAATGACAGCCACAATGGGCGAGTTGAAGCTCAGCTCCTCTGTCTCCGACAGTATGTCAACATCACCCACCACCAAGATTAAATGAACGTCGTACAACTGTTTTCAAACATTATTTCCTGTAAAAGTGTAATACATGTATCACAGGCATTCACATGAACGAGCTTGCGAGTCTCTCCCGAGCTCACCACGCTTTCTTATCATTTGTAGACAGTGAAAGAGCATGGCGTCAAATGCCAGCAATATTGAGAAAACTGAAATTATTTTCTTCAGCTGAGGGTGTGTGAGCAGCTGCCAGAGTCAGTGTGGGGTTCTAAGTCGTAAAAGTTGCCTCCTCCCCCCAATGTTTGAACTTTGAAAATGATTGTTGGTTGATTGACGGAGCATCCAACCAGAATAAATCTGAGCTTGACACAACAAGGAGACAGCAGTTAGTGGGTTCAGCAGTGAAGGTTCTGGTACAGGTATGGAGCTTGTAGTCTGAGCTCTACATCAACAATCAGAAAAAAAATACATGTACACTCTGAAATGATGTTCCCAGGCAACTACTTCCAGCAACGGGTCAAATGGATTCAACCGTAATTTGCATCCAATTCCAAATGCATGTTTCAAGGAACCAAACTGGAAAGTGTGAATCAACTTCACAAGGGCGTAATTCTGGCTCCTTGCCTTCGACTGTGTTCCAGTTTTGTTAATTATTTTCCTGATTTGGAAAATATCACAGTGAGCAGCAAGCCTGCAAAGTCAAGTGACTTTGACCTGGTCTACATCAATCATGTCAGTGAACAAAGAAATAATGGGAGCCAACTGAATTTCAATCATATCTCAGGGCTCGAATTTAAAATTTTCTGGGGCACTGCCATTTTGGCCTTGGTAATGATGAATTCAGGTAAGATTTAAGGGGGCACCAAGGCCGCTGCACATTTCTGGGGGTGGGCACCCAAGGCCATGGCCTTGGTAAAATTCAAGCCCTGATATCTGAGGCTTGGGCCAGAAGACAACCAGGGACCAACAAGACAAGATGATCAACATGATAAACACGGCCAAAGTGTTGTCGGACCTTAAAATCCTAAGCCCATTTTCTGCCCGACTACAAAGTTCACCAGCAGAAAACTAGGGCAGATCGTACTTATGATGTCAGGAAGTCATTGTCGTTGCAATTAATTTATAACCAGACACAGTGGCTCTCCATCCATACTGGCTGTCTCGTATGTTGATAAGTAAAGCCTAGATGAAAACTATCACAGCCGCATTAAGGCAGGGAGAAATCAAATTTCAGTCATCAAACAATGCATCATGTTCATCTGTTTTAACGTTGAATTTATTGCAGTAAAATCGTGATCTACACTAAAAAAAATCAGTATGTTTATTTGAACAGTACAGTACATTTGTTGCAAAATTATGAGTATAAAATTCACTTGCGAAAGAAAGTCAATAATATTGAAACAGTTCTAATTTCGAATAACTGTTGCAATGTTCGCTATTTGAAACCACAAGGCACAACTAGTAGGCCTACCATGGACATAATTAGTAATTTGTGTAGGCGCATGTGTGAAACAATGCCATAACCACCACTTAAAAACGTTATCTTGAACAAAGGAGTCAACAGTCAGTGAGCTGAAATTTCCTAATTTCTAACCCCCGCACAAATTACAATGAAAAGTTGGCTTCCAAAAATGGTTCGAAAAGTCATTTGATTTACAATCACTTTTACAGACTATGGCATGTATGGGCATGAAGGGTAATAAGTATCAAACAAATCGCCCCCCCCCCCAATCACGTCTCAAACCACAAACACGTGATTTTTTGACAATGTCACATGAGAGGAGAGGAGAGGTGGTGAGTGAATGTATGACCATCATGCGGCTCTGTGCACTGCCTAAATGACACCTCATTGCACAACCGCGGAATGAGACTGGCTCTGAACACTTGACGTGATTTCCGACTAAATAAACGTAGCCTCAAAAATTATGTCACAATCCATATTTCTCTGTCTGAATGGAATGTTCAGTGCCAACCGTGACACATAACGCAAGTTACTTTTTTAATAGCAGCAATATCACATGCATGTACATCCGCTATCTAAAATACACAGTCAGTGTAATTACAGAGAATCAATAACTTTGTCTACTACAGAGTAGTACACACGCCTAGTGCATGCAGGCTATACACTAGGCTACATGCACAAAGCATGGACGGCGCCAACCCCAATAACCAGCAGTAGACAAGCAACATAGGCCTACTTGCACAAAATGCAAAGGGGCCTACCACCAGCAACTGTGACCATTTCTCACCATATATGCCTAGGATATACACCCGAGTGAATGGCCTACATTTCATGAGCGCCATGGCCGAGAGAATGGTCAAATCAGTGGCCGACAGCACCGGTGAATGAGATCACCGGGCAGCCATTTTCACCCACGGCCAGAGAAATTAGGGTTTACCACGACAATTATTTCGCATCCAAGGACGCTTGCAAGATGATTTTGACCACACATATACACGCCATTTCGAAGCTTATGACCTATAGATCATCTAGGAATCGACATTTAGAAGACTGAAACAATACAAATACAGATATTTTGGTGGAGTACACAACTGCGCCTGAAATTTCTAGACATTTCACAATGGCGGTGCTAGGCGCACAATAATCTGCCCATTTTACACACAGATTTCACCTTAACAAACAAGATAAAAATGAAAAATTAGGACATAGTACCCTGTGGCGGAGTTGTGTGACGTCTGCCGATAGCCTTGCAGTGCCGGATGGGTCTTCGTGTCCATTTTCAAGCTGGATTCCTCCGAACACTCTAATCCCCAGTCCACAGCAATGGCTTCCGCACACACAACAACAGCGCTTTTATAGTCCCTATTCAAAATCAGGCGCTCCGATTGGCTGAAATACGTCACATGACATATTCAATGTAATAAAATCTCATTTTTCTCGTCTGTATCATTATATTTCTCTGGAATCAACATGCGTTGATATTCCTGAGCGTCTATCACAGTCTTTCATATCAAAATATCTAGGAAATATAATGTTTTTAGTCCTTTTTTCGGGGAACATCGCCCCGCAGAAATGAAGTCCACCGTCTTGTTAATGACTCAGCGTTTGGCTGGTCACATGTCATTGGTGCACATAATCAGGTGACTTCGGGCACTCTGGTAAAACTCATCCCACAAGCTCCAAACTGATAGAACTTCCAATCTTGGCAAAAAGCTACAGTCCAAATTGTCTTTTCTAACGAATCAAGCTGGCAAACCCAATATTATCGCCTTCAGTATCATGTAATTTAGTGATTTTTCGGTGAACGAAATAGACTCCTTTTCTGCAAATCTCGCGAGATTCTCGAACTAAAGTGCGCGTGCGCGACTTCATCCATGCTCGCCGGTGACAAAAATTCTGCTTTGATCTGTCGCCTTTATCATTCGATTTCTTTGGCTGCGTTGCTCATTTAATCTCATTCAAGGTGCCAATCACACAATAAAATATTCAGAAATATGATTGTTCTTGTGTCTAAGTTTGTATCAACTGGGAACGATGCGAAAAGATAGTTGTTTTGATGAAACATGTCTTCTGTCTCCTCCACCACACACTCACACATGCACACTCCATGCACTCTTTAGCTCTGTGTGATGTTGTGTACTACACTGCTACAATACAAAGTATACATGTATGTAAGGCAAGGCCTATAGGCTGCATGTCAATGTCAGTAGCTGATCTGATGATACAGTGTTTACATACAGTTAAGCCCGAATTTATTCATACCCCATGAAAAATTATAGGAAAAATATTTAGAAAATACACCTCAGTCAGCTGAACTGGCAGGCATCATCATCCTATGACCAATTCTAAAAATTACAGTAAACGAAGTTCGAAAATCTCATTCGATTTTGTGAAATTGCAAAATATCTAATTGCATTTTCACATTTGATACTTTGATAATTTCAAGAATTTTGAAAAAAATCGAATGCCATCAGGCCCACATCATCAAATGAAAAAAGATTGCGCCTAATTTTCTGACTTATTCAATAATATGAGATAGTAATTTGAATAAATGGCAAAAAGTGAAGAAAAGACATCAAAATCATGCATTTTTTCGAAATTATGCCGCAAAAGTGGAGAAGTATTTTAATGCCAATATAAAACCAAGATAAGAGGTGGCGTTAGCTTAAAAATTGTCAGAAAAGGGTCTTTTTAATTAATTCAGTGTCCTCTTGGCCTTGGCCTAGCTCTTGTCTAGTAAAGAACCTGATAGGGCTTGGCCTAATAGTCTAGAAGACATACTGGCTACACGCCCCTCTTGAAAATGTACATCATGACATAGCCTTGTACAAGCTTCAGATTCATGTGAATTAACAACAAATCTATTAAATCATCTTTCATCTGCAGAAACGGCCTACTGGCTAAAATATCATCTCTGAAGTTTTTATATAATTTTAGCTGTAATCCACCATGTCTAGTGAAGATTCACAGAAGCCAGCTGAGGGAGGAGAAACCAAGCCTGCAGCAGCATCGACCCCAAGCGCTGCAGCCAGTAGTGGCCAGAAACCACCACAGCCAATGGTAGGTGATCACTCTCTCAAATTCAATACAGTGAGGCTTTGAAGTTCTCTGAAAGGACCTCCCTTTGTTTTGTCAAGAAATAACGAACAACGAAAAGGATTTACAAAATACGTCTGAATGGTATTGACTCTGGACTCTGAATCACTGAGAACACTTTCTACTACAACACCGCGGAACCAGCGACGCGACGTCACCAACGACATTTCTTGAGACGGACATGAAGGAGCTCGCGGCCCGAGTGGAATTGATGATGATTACTATATACAACAACTGAACAATGCTAAACACGGCGTATGATACAATAGGCCTACAAATGACTAACTGGCGTATCATTTACATTTAACAAATGCATGTGCCAGCATTTTTTTTTGTGCTTGTTCATTTCAGAAACCGAATTACACACTGAAATTGACATTAGCTGGTCATACAAAGGCAGTTTCATCTGTAAAATTCAGCCCAAATGGAGAATGGCTTGCTAGCTCCGGTGAGTAATAAAAGGACCCAGGTGTCCTTTTAAATTCGACTTCCACAGGAGAGTTCTGTGACTGTCATACAAGTTGGCTTTCTACATTCTACACCTTCTGTCGGCGACTGAGCCGTTTGAAACTGGGCAGTTGTTTCGGTTATTGCCCCCAGCTGAGTGGACCGAAGGCCCTCTGGACCTCTTGTTAAGATCAGAGGTTATAGCTCTCACATTATTTTTTCATCATATCACTAAATTTCCAGCTGCTGATAAACTTATCAAAATATGGGGAGCATATGATGGGAAATTTGAAAAGACGATCATGGGACACAAATTGGTAAGCTTAAGCAAGTATGTTTGACCGGGTTTTCTCAGAGATGGTCACATATGGTTGGAAAGGGCTTCCAAGTTCATTTATAACCAAAATATTCCAATCCCACCTGCAGAATTTGGAAATTTTCTCATTCATTCCTTTATCAGCAAGTGACCAAGAGCCTCCTACTGTACTTTATTCTGAACAGTCAGAGCTCATTGCATCATACATCAACATGAATAGAATTGAGACATCAAAGATTGATTGTACACTTTACAATGTTTCTATCTTCAAACTTCCTATTTCTACAGGGTATCTCGGATGTGGCCTGGTCAACGGACAGTAAATTATTAGTCAGCGCTTCAGATGATAAAACACTCAAAATATGGGAGCTTGCCTCGGTAAGTTTGGCATCGGTGCTTTGCGAGGATTTAGAATAGCTGTTAGTTTGGCATCTGTGCTTTGTGGGGATTTAGAATAGCTGTTAGTTTGGCATCTGTGCTTTGTGGGGATTTAGAATAGCGGTTAGTTTGGCATCGGTGCTTTGTGGGGATTTAGAATAGCTGTTAGTTTGACATTTGTGCTTTGTGGGGATTTAAAATAGCAGTAAATTT
Organism: Notospermus geniculatus; assembly: GCA_002633025.1. NCBI lineage: Eukaryota > Metazoa > Nemertea > Pilidiophora > Heteronemertea > Lineidae > Notospermus > Notospermus geniculatus. The sequence goes on along the minus strand of NMRB01000805.1, from coordinate 23,273 downwards.
GGCATCTGTGCTTTGTGGGGATTTAGAAAAGCGGTAAATTTGGCATCGGTGCTTTGTGGGGATTTAGAATAGTGGTAAAATTGGCATCGGTGCTTTTGGGGGATTTAGAATAGATAGTGATGTTTTGTTGAAGGATAGTGTTGTGATATGGCACTTTCTCAGAGGTGTTTTTTGAAAGTCTTGAACTTCACAAGTATTTAGGTCTTTTTCTCTATCTCTTCCTCAGGGCAAGTGCATGAAGACATTAAAAGGACACAGTAATTATATATTCTGTTGTAACTTCAACCCACAGTCGAATCTCATTGTATCTGGTTCAGTAAGTATCGTCGGAACTTTAACTTGTGAACCCTGTCAGTGATTTCGGCACACAGTGGCCTAAATCATTATTTGTGAAATGTGTTGCCCACTCTCATGCTTGGGACAGAAAACATAGTCCATTCCAAGTGGTATGACATGGGAGTATTGCTTTCAGTTGTCAAACTTTCCTTGGACCAATTTCGGATGAACATGCTATCCTTCCAAGAACTGTCACTATAGATAAACGTCATTGATTGCGGACCATCTCGGGGGAAAACTGACAACACCAAATGACACCTCTATTTCGAAACTTATTTGTAAAGAAACCGCTTTTATTTTTCATGCATCTGGGAGAAGATATTCCCTATTTTACTAAAGTAACGAAATTCTAGAGAAAATCTGCTTTCGAGTCAGTAAAATAGACGAGTTTTGCCACCTGAAACAACTCCCCATGTGTGAAATTCGGCCGTGACTTCCCACAGCGAGTGACGTCATGACGTCACGTCACAAAGTGAGCGTAGTGTCGGCCTGTACATCCAGGCATGCCAATGCAACGTCACGGGGGGACGTCATGATGATTCCACGTTTTTATGTAAACATAGAAGTGCAAATTTTTCGTTTCCACGGCAGTCACGCAAAGACACAGCCAGGTATAGATAAAAACTAACATCCACTTTGATCTAGAAGCGCTGGGTAACACACTGATGTGCTTTGTTAAGGTATCCCGCCAGAAATAAATTCAGGGCGGCCCGTTAAAAAGAGGTTACCCTGGTCAAGTCATGTAAACATGGTCCGCAATCAACGCCATCGATCTATAAGGCCAAAAAATTAATGTTCTCTTTCTGGTTACCTCGCACATCAGCTCTTGTAAAAAAAATTTTAAAACGCCTCAGTTTTCTTCTGATCATGAAACCAGAAACAGAACATTTGGTGGGGGCCGAATGGATTTCACATAGGCCTACCATTTTCCAAACACTGGTGTTCAGTCATACATGACTGGAGAAAAGCCATCAAGGTATCTTGGAAAGCAATTTTCTCTACTTAATGGGAAAAATATGATTATTGCCGTTAGATGATAGAGATAGCCTCATCCTTGTTGACTTGTCATACATGTAATTTGATTTTCCTCATTGCTTCTAGTTTGATGAGAGCGTTCGTATCTGGGATGTGAAGACAGGGAAATGTTTGAAGACACTACCAGCTCACTCTGACCCTGTAACGGCTGTACATTTCAACAGAGATGGTTCACTTATTGTATCAAGTAGTTACGATGGACTATGGTATGTATCCAGTTAGCTCAGTGCTCTTTGTACCTTTCTCACCGTCATGCGTTGTGTGTGCTTTCCATAGAAGTGTAAGTTTTGTACTGGGGCCGTATTCAAAAAGGGTGATCATCGCGCGATTATCCCGACAGGTCGGCGCTGCGAGCGAAGTGACCTTAGCAACATCATTGACGTCATTTTAGGTCAAGACATTGTATCATGAGAAAGTGACCAGTACCGGTACATTTTTCTGCAGGAATAATGAGACATTAGTTTAATATTTCCACCTTATATTTTTTCCAGTCGAATATGGGACACTGCCTCAGGTCAATGTTTAAAGACCTTGATAGGTAAGTTTTAAAAATTTTTGTTGCCAAATGTTTAACACCTTTCCAAACAAATGACATTTTCATGTAATATTTGGCTTTTTCTGCAGCATGCCAAATGAATGATACATGTAGAGAGGGCAAAAAAGCAGGTTTTCTCCGAGCACTCTGGTTTCCTCCTGCTTTACATGCAATGATTTGCCCATATTTGGCACTTGCAATTCCAATATTTCTTGTACCTGATTTATCAAATATGTCACACTCCTATTTCAGATGATGACAACCCTCCAGTGTCCTTCGTCAAGTTTTCGCCGAACGGAAAGTATATTCTTGCTGCCACATTAGACAAGTGAGTGTATTTGTATTTGTATTTGATTTTTCCATCAGGGCCGAAGGAATAGCATTATTGGCCCTGGTAAGTATGGAAGAGGCCATCTCAAGTTACTCAGATGATTTGTAAGTGAGTGTCATCTCAACAATCAAAATCATCAATCTTATCTACTGGTAAATTATCTGCTGTGAATCTCATTTTAGTCCAAAAATATCCAAAATGCATTACCGGTATTCTAATCTAGATAATGGGTCATATGAATAAAGACTAGCAAATGCTTTTAATTGAATTTTGCAATACAAATGCACTATGCAATGCTGTACAAATCTGAAGTAAAAGCATTTGCTTGTCTTTATTCATATGACCCAATGGCCAAATTTCACGAGTTGAGTCCAAATACATTTGTGTTGTGTAATATTTGATTTCTCTTCTATTTCAGCACACTGAAATTATGGGACTACAGTAAAGGCAAGGTAGGGGCTCTCAGAATGGTGCAGTACACCTTTATGTGGACCAGCCCTCTATGTGAACCAATTTGACCCGGTCCCATGCATGGTCCACTTAGAGGGGTTTCACTGTAGGTCTGTCCTGTTACCCATGAGGTTCTGCGATCCCCAGTCATCCTATTACTCACGTAATTGAGAGTGCAACTTTGATAGTGCTGGGTTCTCCAGTTTCCTTCTGCTACATGGCATTAATTTGCCAAATGTTGTCGTTAGAGCTAACAATGGCGTATATGTGACCCTCCACCACAAAACCAGTCGGAAGTGGCTCCGAAGTTGGCAAGTTGGGAAATGAATTATCTGTCCATTTCAATATTGTCTGTCTATTGTGAATTCTGAGTGATTCTATATCCTTTTCTCCTGGTGTCATCTCAGTACATTTAGGCTCATTTTCCGTGCGACTTCCGACAGGTTTTGTGATGGAGGGTCACATATGGCAATGAGATCTTGACCTAATATTTTGCTGAATAATACTTCTCAGAATGCAAAGTTTGTGTGGCCTGTTGGAGGAAAGTGCAATGTCGTACCCTGTACTATTATTTTCTCCATTAAGTTAGACATGAAGAATATATCCAAAATCTTTTAAATTCGCATCTATCATGATATTGTTTTTGTTATTTCAGTGCCTAAAGACATATACTGGGCACAAAAATGAAAAATACTGCATTTTTGCAAACTTCTCTGTGACTGGTGGAAAGGTAAGTTTAACACACCTGTGTCCATTTATTAAAACACGGTCTTGAAATTGCAAAACATTTCTTTCCCAGAAGACGTGCTTTTGGGGAACATTTTTGGAATCGATTAGGTGTCACTGCCATGGATGTCTGTTAAAAACCATTCCAAGTACACGTATTTTCTCAACTTGCTGATGAAATGAGCTACATTATTGTCAATAAAATTGTTAGCAGCACTGCATTAGCAGTCCTGAAAAATATCATTCCTTTCAATGAGAAATTGACATGGGCTGTTAAACTGAATGGTTTTCAATAGGAGCTGTCAGTGAGTTGACCAATAGATGTCACTACGGCCCAATTCAATGCATATAGCAGACCCATTGATTCTCGATCGAGCACCAATCACATGGATTTTCCTGTGTATTGGTCCGCTAGAACTGTGCTGCCATCTTTTGGCAACGCGTGCATCTGACTGCTCCTATAGTTCCCATTTCATTGAACTGCAGTGCTGCCACCTAATGGCAATATCATCCCACATAGATATGAAGTCTGATCTTAATGTTCCTAGTGATGTAATGTGTTTCCATCTTTCCAGTGGATTGTGTCTGGTTCAGAAGATAACATGGTGTACATATGGAATCTGCAAACGAAGGAAGTGGTGCAAAAATTACAAGGACACACGGGTAGGTCTTCTGCCAAATGGAGGTGTTGGATGGGCGAGCCATGGCACCCAATCCAACTACTTAATCTCTCGGGGCCAAATTCATAAAGGGTGTTTAAGACTTAGATGCGTGTGACTTCGTCAAATGCATGGTGGAAGTGCGTGCATTTAGTGAAGTTACACGCGTATAAGTCTTAATCGTGCAATGATCACCCTTTTTGAATACGGACCGAAGTCTTTGCCGCATGCATCAACGCAGCGCATTTGGTGTATTCCTACCTTAGAGCCAACTTGCAGGAGAACAAAATCTCCTTGATAAGTGGCAATAGATTGTTCGCATTTAATGAACTGTTTGATCATTTCAGATGTAGTGTTATGTTGTGCTTGTCATCCATCTGAAAACATCATCGCATCAGCCGCGCTCGAGAACGACAAGACGATCAAACTCTGGCGGAGCGACGTGTAGGATAGAAATTTTTCGGACTGTGTGAAAAATTTTATGAAGGAAAGATGAAATTAAATGACTTTTCATCAGTGCATGAGTCTTGCAGCTCTGTGGCTTGAGTGCCTCTAGCTAGCCAAATTTGTTGGGGAATTCTCCTTAGAGGCCAGATTCAAAGATTGTGGATTTTTCTTTGATGATCAATTATCAGAGATATGCCATATTTTTGTACACTCCACTGTGACGGTGGACATTAAAGGAGCACGGTATTGGATCTCAAATGCGTTATTTGACTGCCGACGTAGAGGGAGCCATCTAGCGGCAGTAAGACAAAGTACAAAAATGTCTTTTGTTGAAGTTTTCCAAAACCATAGAAATGTTTTGGAAAATGTTTGAAGAAAAATTCCTCAGGTGGTTCAGACGAACAACCTTTCTTGAAATAATTTTCAGTCTAAACCATAGGATGTGAGAAAACTTTGACAGAAGGATCTGTCTGCTGGACTCTGGGGACAGATGAGTTAAAGGAGCATGGTATTGGATCTCAAATGCATTATTTGACTGCCAACGTAGAGGGAGCCTCCTAGTGGCAGTAAGACGAACTACAAAAATGCATTACAAAATGTACGTAGTAAATCGGGTCAATTTGCCGACAACGTAGTTGTGCCGGCTGTCGAGGAAAAGTGGGAATATTGTGGTCCTTTAAAACTTATCTGTCGCCAGGTTTGAGCAGACAATGTCTTCTGTTTAAGTTTTCCGAAACCATGGAAAAATTAGGAAATGTTTGAAGAAGAATTTCTTGGATGATTCGGATGAAGAACTTTTCTTGAAATAATTTTCAGTCAAAACCATAGGATGTGAGAAAACTTTGACAGAAAGTTCTGTCTGCTGGACTCTGGGGACAGATGAGTTACGGTAAGTGCTTGATGACCGCTGAGGAAAGTTACCATAATAGTAACAGTTCCAGATTCTGCCTGGAATGCTGGCCCAACGATGTGCGTGGCTTAACGACCAGAGGCCATTTTCATGAAGGCTTTGCAACTTTGCGTGCACGCCAATCCATTGTAAGGCAGGCAGTGAACAATGGGGCATGTACAGGCAAACAATAGACTTGCGTGCACGCAAAGTTGCGAAGGCTTCATGAATATGGTCCCAGGTGCTTGATGTGGCATTGGAATCTATAAATTGGATTCTTTTGGAAAAATCTTAACGTAGTAGCGCCTTGTCCATCTTTATCATAAACCATCCAGCAACGTTGTCTGTGCGTTTTGTAATCTCTGGGCTAAAATTTTGTACTTGTGCTTTCTTAGGTCAAGCAAATCTTTGATGGTCAAGTCGTCTTGGTTTTCTCATCAACTTCTGGGCCTGTTCTAGAAAAAGGCCCGATTCAAAACTGAGCAAACCAAATTTTTCCTGTCGTCTACTGGAAATCACTAAAATGACCCATTCTTTCATAACACAGAAGTTCGGGATTGGAGGGTACCGGGTAGTTACTGGTTTGTAACCCTTCCCCCCCCTAAAAAAAAACATACCGGTACCACATTCTTTTCTATTTGGCCGATTGAACCATTTTGCATGAGTGATTTCATGTAACAACTTCAGTACCAGACATTGCGTCATGATGATGTCATCAGACGTCACATAGTGCATTTTTGTACACGACGGTTGTGAATTACGTTAGTGCCATGACAATGTCACGGCATTGTGGACCAGTAAACTGGTCTGTGGTAGCAAAGTGGTAAAATATGGCAAAAAAATTCAGTTAAAACGACACCAGGGCAAACTGCCATAATGTTGCCATTAGTTGAGAAAGCCTCAAGGTCAATATTTTCTGCATAATTGCTGCAGTTATGTTCCAAATCCCTCTATCATTCCCTATCACTATCGTGACCAGCAAAACTGCCCTCAGTTCATGAAAACTTATTCCATACGTGCATTATGCCAACATGTCTTGTGTTGTCTGCGATAATCTGTTGATTTGCATTTTCTTCCCATCATTTCATGCCATTATGCTGTATATACTCATTTCTTTTATATCATGGGAATTTCTAGAAAAAATGTGGGAATAAAGGGTTCATGAATCAAATATATTGTCTTCTGTCTTTCATTTTTATGCCCCCAACCTTTGGAGGTTGGGGGCATTATGTCAGGGCCTGCTGCTGTATATACTCATTTCTTTTATATCATGGGAATTTCTAGAAAAAACGTGGGAATAAAGGGTTGATGAATCAAATATATTGTCTTCTGTCTTTCATTTTTATGCCCCCAACCTTTGGAGGTTGGGGGCATTATGTCAGGGCCTGCGCATCAGTGCTGGTGTCCGTTAACATTTTTTCGTTTCCGTCAATTAACTTGAGAACGCTTTCAGCGATCAATCTGAAATCTTTTGTGGGTAATTTTCTCTATGAGGGGAAGATACAAGTCGGGGCATATGTGACCCGTTACAGCAAAACCAGGGGCTTGTCGCTCTTAGCTTGGCAGGGTCTGTCTATTATGAAATGTGAAACGGTGACATCCGAGGTTTTCGTAGACTGCTTCGCAAATGCTATGCAACAATAGAGGCTATGCACGTGACGTCATCAGCGAGGTGACGCCATGTTGGATGGAACGTTGTGACATGCTGACGCAGTGCATCTGACCACGTGCTCCATCCATTTTCCATCCAACACGTGGCGTCATACCCATTGATGACGTCATTTGATGACATCAGTGCATAGCCTCTATACTTATGTGTGGACAGTATCCCTTTAAACCTCAACAGATTTGCATTCTGACTCTTATGATAGGAGAGACCCTTCTGCACATTTACTGCAAATTTTGTTGAACTCCGACTAGTTGATCTTATGATACAAAAGGGCTGAATTAACGAGAACCCCATGAACAATGTGAGCACAGGGTCATCTGTGTACATTTGAATAGGCTAACGTACATTTGCATGTGAAACACTAATTGTGCTGAAAATACCGTAGCTGTTATCCTCAGAAATGGAATTCAAAGCATCAAGTTGACAGGTTCATGTACCCCTCCACCACAAAAAAAGTTGATGTCTATTATGAAATGTGAAACGGTGACATCCAAGGTTTTTGTGGACTGCTTTGCAAATGCATGCAACAATACTTATGACCCTTTTGCCAAGTTGCCACTACAACCTGGATATTAGGGAGATTAACACTTTCACGCCCAAGGCCGTGATATCACGGTATCAGTTAGGTGGCCGACACCACCACATTCTTTTGCTCATAACTCAGTTATTATTGGTCCGATTGAGGTGAAATTAGGTGCAAATGAAAGAGAATTAAATTCTACACAAGTTGGGCACTTTTTCGCGCGCCTTTGCCGAACATATACTCCATGGATTTTAGCGACATTTTTTTCAAAAATCACAAAAAAATACTTTCAAATGGGTTGCGTCGCTGGGATTGACGTTGTTGGAAAGGGCTTTTGCCGCTCTGTCGGTCTACATGTCCAGTTCGCACGCCACGCCACCGAGAAATATTTAGCAAATTTATTTGTACGTCAGTGTGCTTAAAACTGGCCCTGTCGAATGGCAGTGCTGGCCATTTCAAAACGCGCCAGTGCGAGAACGCCACGTCACAGGGCCTTCATTCGCGAATGAAATAACGAGCGTGGTCTTGTCTATTCACTGTTAAAAAATGGCCTCGAAATCATGAACGGTTAAGGAGTAAGAGCAAAATTACTACACCCATGTCGGACCCCCTGCAAAAAGACAGTCTTTTCCAATAATGGCCGGGATTGAAAGAGTTAAGATAATGTTCCTAGTTCCGACTCCAGAGGACTCTTTTTTGGGGGGAACTACGTCATCAAATACAACGGGGTTTTCCAAACCAATGGTGTGTGCTCATTCAGGAGAACGAATAGAACCCGCCTGAGTGGTAAATTTCTCGTCGACTTGAAAAATCCGAATTTTAGCACCTCGGAGTCGGAGTGGGAGTCGGACCAGATCTTAAAGCGAATCGAAAGCGAAAAAATTTGATTTAGAAATAGAATTTGAAAGGGGACGAATTTTCAGGATTGTTACGTAGTACATTTCAGCTATTGAAATGTGCGGGTTCACCACAGCCATTCACACTTTCCTCAAATGTGACATATGACGGGTTTTCCTTGACCTCCTCACAAATAGTTCCAGCAACGAATATGAAACTTCCCCTGAGATTACATCCTCAATGATCCAGCAGCTTGTGTGCTGTGTTTAGAAGTTGAATCAGTCCGGCTAAGTTTGTTTGGCTTGCCACAAGATGTAAGTTCCTGTTTTATAGCAACCTCTTGTCGCCGTATGTGATCCTGATCGAGCTCTTCGTTACTCGGGTGCGATAACCGCTGAATCACCCGTTCCATGTTCATGGAATAAACTGTATGAGAGGGTAGTGTACTCCGGAATACCTGAAAAAAGGAATATGATAAGGAAGGCTAATTCTGAACCGAAGAGGGAAAAACTACCTACCCCCTTCTGTCTTATGGAAAGTGGTGGTACAAATGTTAGAGCGTCAGACGGTCGGTTCTATAGACCGTTCTCAAATTGACGCAAACAAGAAAGATCTGCGCACTTCCGCCGAAATTTCAACCATAACCTCGGTCTGAGGCTGAATGACGTGACGCAGACAGCCCCGCGACAGTGACGTCGACGACGTTGCGTCAGACTCGACCATTGCTGAATAATGGATTGCGTCACGTCACCCGGTTTCAGATCGAGGTTATGGTTGAAATTTCGGAGGAAGTGCGCAGATCTGGGAATTTGAGAATGGTCTATACCTGATTGCTGAGGGGATGAAGTGGACCCTTTCCACTGTAAAACATGCCCAAACCGCTCCACAATGCGCCAGCCTCTCCAAAAACCGTTCAGGGAAATTCAAGGAGCAGCTCATTCATTTCATCACTTGATCCTTTCAGACCTTTCAGTCACAAGACCAATGCTCAACCACTGGGCCACCATGCTCCTCAAAATACATATGTACTCACCAGGGTTTTCGCCAGGATTTTCAAGGAGGGGGGAGAAAAAAAATTTCCCAAACATTTTTTTTGTTTTTTGGTTAAAAATGGCCTCCAGAGTCATTTTTTTACACTCCAAAATGCAAAATTAGTCTTCCTTCTGCATGAAAATTGCATTTGAAATGTAAGAAATTAAAGAAAAACACTACTGAAGTGAAAATAGTGATATTTGAGAAAGGTTAGTCTGCAAACTTGAGGGGGGATATCCCCTCCTTGAAATTTTTCAGGAGGGGATCATCCCCCCCTCTCCCCCCTCTGGCAGAAACACTGCTCACTTCAATGAGTTCTCAGAATATTTCAAGAAATAACAATGAAATTTTGAAGCATAACATAGATATCTCTTGGTAATCTTTAGAGTTCTGTTGGAAAACTACCAAAATATGTGGGGAAAATAAAATATCAAGGATTTCCTACCTGTAATGCATCAGCAACATCATACAAACTAACAGGACCTTGAGGTGGTCCTTGGGGACCTCCACATGCAATCTGGGTCGCTCCATCCATTTCTCCAATATCTCGCCCCGGTTTGATGCTTGGAATAAGTGCACCCTGACTAGAGACCTCTGTGGCAAAACTGGAAACAAAAAATAAACATTTCGTGAAAGAAAATATAATCCTGTCATGAATGAATGGAAAAATTGTTGTGAATGTTACTATCATTTCATGCTGCCCTTTTTTTGGCAATTAACCCTTTCTTCACTATAGGCCTACTCATTCAGTATCACCTAAATACAGTACCGGTATTCAGCTTTGTTGGTATAGCCCAAGTCAACCTAACTTCAACTTCAGCGGATTAGGCTGGATTGGTGAGGAAAGGTTACATGCGCTGGCAGTTACAAGTCAATGGATTGGATGGAACAACCTTATCTTTCTCAGCATCAAAAACAAGAAATCCCATAGAAACCAAGATAGGGCACCCAAATGATACTCTACCTCTCAGTGGAGAAATCCATGATATCATTCGTATTTCTCAAATAAGAACTCGGTGTCTGAGTTCCAACGGCATATTTGAATCTGCTTTCTCGAAGTTTGTAGCCATTCCGCCGAAGCAAAACTGCAGATATGATGTTCTTGAAAAGTTGCTGAAACAGATTTTAAAAGTACATGTATCTCATTTGAAGTTCAATTTCATCATGATCAGAGGATTGCCTGTGCATTGATCTGCTATTGTTTACCTGTTATGAAGTTTCAGCCATTGAAATGTGCGGGTTCACCAAGGCCATTAACACTTTCCTCAAATGCAACATCTGACAGGTTTTCCCAGACTGCCTCACATTGGTGAAGAAAGTTAAAGCCTCACTGTACTGAATTCAGAAAGTGCTTACGTCCTCCCACGTTAGTGTAGTGCAAGATGTACTATGCTCTATCTGAATACAGTACATTAGAGCTCTGCCTTCAGTTTTTTCAATGTGTGCTGAAAACTAGGTCTTGATTCTTTGAAGTACGTATCAGGCAAGTATTTTGGGGACCTTCACGAAGCTATGAGACCAAAACCTGCACTCTCCTAACACTTTGAAAATATCGTAAAATTCATCACAGTGAGGCTTTAAAGACAAAATGCTTACCTCTATGGCGGCATGCATCATTCTCACTGCATTATCTTCAACATTATCAAGACCATAATCCCATGCAGTTACAATCATCCGACCGTGAATCGAGGAGATTCCAGGAAGAGTTAGTTCTCTCGAACAGAAATCTGAAATTCACAAATTTCTGAATTATTCTCAGCCTTCCGAACAACTTTTTGTGTAGGAGGCTATCAGCCCGATGTAGGTACATTGTAGATGGGGCCAGACCCAAAAATATGTCTGTTTGCTGTAACCCTGCTCTGCCCTAACAGTTTGGGTAGGTAGGTAGGCATATATATATTTTTTTAGTTGGAGGTGGAAAAATTTAGCAATTTCCACAAAACAAAATAGAAATATACTAATATTTAAAAACAATGTCTTTTGGGGGTTTATGACGCATTGGCATTCAGACCAAAGGCAGTTTTGAAGTGTAAAAAGTTTGAGGTCGGCATATTTCGTCATTGCCAGTCGGCAAATCGGGTCATTTGGGGCATTAAAAAAACATATTGGCTTTTACCCCTATAAAAATTTTTGGGTCGGTACCATTTATATAGAGTCGGTCGCGTTACGGCAAACAGACATATTTTTGGGTCTGGCCTGGCTGAGCAGCCTTTACACTACGACCAAACTTGTAGCCATTTGAGAGGTGCGAAAAATACCCCAGACATATCTGAAAATCGCATATCCGGGCTTCTAGATATCAAATTTTTCTGGCGGAGGGCCCCCCAGACTCCCCACTCTGGCTGTGCCTTCAGCACCAATCGTGTATTTGGCGCTCGCCGATATCCGTAACCGGCTGTTTATTTAGGACACCCGTCTGGCCAAATCCTTAGCGACTACGCTGCACCTCTGTGGTTCTGGGTTGAATCCCCTGTCGGGAGGGCAATTTACAATCCTCCCTAATTACGAGGAATGGAAACAATGGGGTGTCGGGGTGGCGCAGTGGAAACATCGGCGCCCGCCACCACTGAGGTCGCGGGTTCGATCCCCGGTCGTGCAAGTGGCTTTATGTGGTAGAGAAGGCGATCTCTCCTCGACATCGTAGGTTTCCTCTGGGGTCTCTGGTTTCCTCCTACATATCATTAATATCGTCCAATATTGTTTGATGAGTAGCTATAATGCCCTAAGTGGGCGCTTGCACTCCTGAGATAATATTTTTAAAAAAAAAGAAACAGACATGTACTTACTAATTCCTCCCTCTTCTTCTGGACTCTTTACCACTGCTGCTGGGACATTCTTCAGAGGATCCGCGGGCACGAAGCGCTGCTGGAAACTTGGTCTGTTTGATGAAGATTTCCTCTTTAATTTTGGTTTCTTTATCTGTTTCGGAGTGGACAGTGCGTGGCTAGAGCTGTTTACATCCTTCGGTGCTGAAATAACAAAGAGTGTATCAAGGAATCTGATATTATCATATTACACGGCGGGTATTTGTAGGTCAGTAGATGTCATACCAGGTACAAGTAATTACACCCAGATTACGTCCAGTCACCTAGAAAACTTCTTAGATTTCCCTCCTGGTGAAAACATTACCTACATGGTGTTTCAAAAAAAAGTTGTCATCTCTAAAACATCTCCTGGAACCCAAACCAGTGAATATTTTTGGCTCAGATTTGGTATGTGGATAGGTCTGGATGTACGGAGGAGCTGGAGAAAATTTGGCTCCGACCGGTTCATGCGTAGATGAAAACGAGGCCTCGGACTGAGAAGGTGCAAAATGCAAAAAAAACCAAAGATCAGAAAGCAATGAAACATTTACAACGTATTTCATTTGTTGCGTACAGAATTTGCCAGGCATGCCATGATTACTGGAATCTACCTTCCACATGGCCAGCATGGTCCCTTCAGAGTTCCCTTCAGCCCAATCGTTGAAATGTCCTCAGTGCATTTACATCATCATGGTTCTTTTATTGTTTTGGAGGAAAACTGCATTTCGGACCCTTTTACTTTTAGGGTCACCGTTCCGTTATAACAAGCCATCAACATACGAACATTACATAAACATTATGAGTATGTCTATACCTAACAGCTTACAAAATCTGAGCCAAAAATATTCATGGGTTTGGGTTCTAGGAGATATTTTATAGATGACAACTTTTTTTTGAAACACCCTGTAGAGTCGAGATTGTAGATTTTTTAGTGATTACATGTATGTACATGTACATGTACTTCATAATGATTCATTATATTGTGACTTGGAGAAAAATCTGGTGTTTCTCCATATTATTTTACTGGCCAAAATACTTGACTTCCAGACAAGTTAGGTCCACCTTGAGCTTAGCATTTTTTTGAGGAGTATCTGTGATTACTTAGTTTAGTGAAGGGATCATGCAAGTATAAAAGGATGAAGGATTAGGCCGGGGTTTTTTTATTACTTGGTTTACGGGACCGCCGACATTGAAAATGCCAAATTCAGAAAATAAAAAAAATTGGGTTTCAGTTGTTTTTTTTCTCCTCCGATCCTCTGCATAAAAATAAACCTCTGAAAAAAAATAAAACTTCAAATTTCTCAGTAATTTTTTCCGGTCGATGTTGTGTTTCAGCTTCTTGATGTCAAAAAGATAAAATTTGACAAACTTTGAATGAATAAACTTCGTCTATACCATGCATGCCATGCGAGTTATTTTGTTTCTTCCGTTCTTGGAAAATGGCGGACGGTAATGACGGGGTTGACGGAAATGGAGGACAGTGTCAGCATATGCTGATTTTTTTAATCATTTTTTCCCCCCTCCGACTTAATATTTTCTACCAAATTTCCCGTAAACCAAGTAATTAAAAAAAAACGGCCTCAAAGATGAAAGGATTAAATGATACTCACCTAAAGTTGATGCAAGGCTCTGACATTTGCTGAGGATTGCCAGCAAAAACTCATTGTGTAAATGAACTGAAATGACAATTGAACCAACACTCTCTTATTTTCAATTTTAAAAATTTCTTTCAAAAATATGTGATGCAATCTCGGAACCCCTTCACATGTGTCCATGAATAAATGGTGAAAACTTGTCAGTATTATACAGCAGCACAGCCTCACTGTCGTTGTTTTTATTCAAACTGGGACTGGCAAATATTCCAATTCCTGTGGTAACCTCTTAAAGCCGCTGGACGTCCAAGTTGTAAACACTCACTCACTGGTTCTCTATCCATGCGACGCCTGTGGTGCTGCCACCTATTGTCGGTGAATTGTACTGACGTGAATATCGTGAGTGAGTTGCATTGGACCGGGCACCAGTCTAACGATCACGGGGCGCTACTGGTGCTGCCACCTTCACGAAGGAATAAAACTAGTTTGCTGACCACTGTTTGTAAACAAACCAGTTTGTTTACAACTTGGACGTCGAGCTCCTTTAAGACTGTGACTCTTTTCCCATTCCCCTTGATAATGTAGTACTGTACCGGTATTTTTGTAAAGCAAAACTGAAGTAACTGACCTGTTTCAGATGTAAGCAGCTTGCGTGCTTCATAGTCAAAGTCTTCCCGAGATATCTTTTGCCTGAACCATGATTTAAGAATCAGCAGGTACCTAAACAAGAAAATTACTTCATCATTAGGAAAGAAACTAACGGTGTTAAAAGCCACTGGCACTGGCACCACCACGGCCACTTCATTTGGACAGCAAAATGCGGTCGCACTAATTTGCGTCCAACTGCGACCAATTGCGTCCAGTTGCGTCCAACGCTATAAAACGCTAATTTTATCAATACAAATGTTCAAATTTAGGTTTTAAATGGTCATTCTCAACATTATCTCATCAGAATTAATCATAAAAAGGTGAATTATATGACATTTGACGGGTCAAAAAACTCCCGAGGCCAGCCTTCCGCGATTGTGACTCTTCAGGCAATGGCGGCCATTTTGACAGAGTCTACCCCAGACAACGATAACAACAAAATGGCCGCCGGCTTCTGGACGCGAAAATAAACTCAATAAATCATGTAAATAAGCGATTGAAAACGTTCCAAATTCATTTCAGGAATGTTTGATTGACTCTTGCCCACACTCATAAATATTGATATGGACACTTTATTCTTAAAAATTACTTTTTTATAGTGTTGGACGCCATCGCATTGGACGCCATCGCATTGGACGCAACTGGTCGCAGTTGGACGCAAATTAGTGCGACCCGCAAAATGATACATGTATGATGTATTGCAGGCCTACAATGTAGAAAGGTATCTTCATTCAGCCAAGCATCACGTGATCTCATGAAAACGATGAATACTGCCCTCCAGATGACGTCATATGCACGTCTTCTGTCAGGCTGTAGGACTAGGCCTTCATGTTAAAGGAGCATGGTATTGGATCTCTAATGCGTTATCTGACTACCAACATAGAGGGAGCCACCTCGCAGCAGCAACACGAACTACTAACAAGATGACATTGTAAATGTCGTATGGTTCCCGAGGTAGGCTACTTCTTCCACACAAATGGTCCAATGATAGAGATCAAGACACATTGA
>NMRB01000804.1:242536-259064 GCA_002633025.1 Notospermus geniculatus | reverse complement strand
CCGGGCCTGAAAAAAACCCGCCTGAGACCCGGCGAGCGTCTACACTAAAATGTAGCTGAACCTAATTGCTACGCCCGGCGATAGGGTCGCTGCTGGAGCGTACTCTTCACGAAGAGGAGGCGCTAAATTGGAGTGCTGGCTTTTTATCGCGCATGCCCACAAGACCCGCTGCATGTCGCGGTGTTCAAGAACTAGACAAAGCCCGGGTCTATTGTGTCTACACTACTTAAAAACCCGCAGGAGACGCGGGTCTAAATTAAGCCCTCCAAAAACCCTTCGAAATCGGAGGGTTCAAAAAGCCCGGACTTTTCATCCCCGGGTCTATTAGACCCGCGCTTTTAACAGGTGTAGACAGAAAAAGCCCGGGTGAGACGCGGGTTTTTATGTAGTGTAAACAGGGCTACTGCTTCACTGGTTTCATCCCCTTTTGTCTTTTTTTAAGTGAAAGTTATCGATCTCTTGGAAGGCCCAGGCCTATTTATGACCAATCCTACCCTCACCTACTTTTTATCAGGTTATTACTGGGTTTGAAATGGACATCATACAACCTGGTCTCCAGACCAAAATTGGGCTCCCCATGTTGTGCTTTTTTTGGCCCACCCTGTAGAGCATGATGACACTACAAATCAATAGATGTAGTTAGGCCAACAGTGTGATGCGCCCTTATCCTGGAAGTCTACGTGTATTGGCTACGTCATAAAGACTACGCCACTACCCCTGGAAGCTTTCGCATAAATTTCTGCATTGACCCACATCGGGAAATCAATGTACCAATCAGAGACCTCTCCTGAGATGTGACCGTTATCCTCGCCTTCAGGTTTTGGCATGATACCAACTAACTCTCCAGTACTACTTCAGTACTTGCGTAGCAACTGGGAACGACGTAACAGAAAACAACATGGCGAATGCTACATGTACAGAATGACAGTAAGCGATTCGCGATTTCAAGGCCTGATTTTCCGGATTCAAAGCTTGAATCTGCTGCAACGACAGGCAAGGAATACTTTTGTTGATGGAAACAATGTACTCATGTGTACAAAAATGGGAATCAGCAAGTGAATTGTACCAGTCGGCGCTATATTAGGGAGGTTTCGCAAGCGCCCGGTTAGGCCCTACGACGACGTTTATCTATTGTGTGGGTATACCCAAACAATAGATAAACGTCGTCGTATGGCCGAACCGGATGCTTGCGGAACCTCCCTATTGTCAGCTCAACGTGTACTTGCCAGGCCGTGAATATTGTTAGCTCTTCCATCGATCAGTCGTACGGGGGATTTCCTGGTATAGGAGATTTCTTCCAATTAATGGTTAAAAATAAGGATAAGTAGCAATTCCGAAATGATAAGAAAGTTATTAAACACTAATAGACTAAGAGCCAGGGGGTGTTTAATTGCGTAAAGTGACAGGATGTTTCATTGGTATTTCTGAAAAGGGTATCCCATGGGGAGTTTGAAACAGCACTGCTTGCCGGTCACAGCCGGGGCTTTAGGCCGGAATTAACCCTTTTCCATTTTTTCACTGTCGTCAAAATTATGGGGTCGGGTAATTTAAAAATTGAATAACTCCGTTAATTTATGGAGTAGAAACGAGATCTATACCTTAAAATGTTCGTTGGGATGAGCTCTCTCATTAACAAGAGGCCCATGGGCCTGGCGCTCAGCTGACATTTGATGCCTCAGTTTGATAGGCTAAGGCATAGGCCTAAGAGGTACTGCAGTCTTAGGACGGTTCATGGATGATGTCAAATTTTATTCACCAAGTGTGCATGTTTGGATGGGATAAAGTCTGCTAATTATGATTAGAGACTCGGTCCAATACAATTTTGCCAAGAATGAATCACATTTATTTTGGAAAGCCTATGGTTTGCATACATGTGTAAGAGAATAATTCATTTGTCTGCTGTGGAGAAGACTTCGCTGTTTATGATGTCGACAGTTGATCCCTAATTGGCATTCCTGTTGTGTCGGCTGAGAGTGAGTTCTTCAAATTCAAAACACTTCCTTGCTCCTCTCTTTAGCAACAGCAGCATCACCGATCTGGGGTGCTTCGGCAACCAGGATCGACCTGAAATGTAGTGAATAGAGTGGGAAGGGGTTAAATTGTACATGACAGGCGTAAAATCCTTGGTGAATCGAGATACATGTCAGATCTTTATTACACCACCCTTGGTTGGGAAGGGGTTAATATAGCATGATACCGTACAATGCTTGGTATTAGACCCCTTGGGTGGTGGGAAGGGGTTAAATTTTAGTGTTGCAAGATGCATACAATCCTTGGTGAATCGAGATATATGTCAGATACCGTACTTTATTAGACCACCCTTGGTTGGGAAATTATCAGTAAGAAGGGGTTAATGTAGAATGAGACAATCCTTAGTATTAGACCCCCTTGGGTGGGAAGGGGTTAATACAACATGTAGGCCTTCATTCCTTGGTGAATTGATAAAGAGCTTATCAATTGGGATTAGGTGGGAAGCGGTTTATAATGTTGAGGTTCTTGGTGAATCAAGACCGTGTCCCTTTAATATTATTGACACCTTCACAAGAATTAATCCATGGTGAATAGGGAGCTATAAAATCATCATTGCCATTATTCTTGTTTGACGTTGACCTGTTATTCTATTTCCACAACTCATAATAGGAATATGCCGAGGACTGGAGGGAAGCTTCGCACTTTCGCCAGACGTGTCTTCGGCAAAATTCACGGCAGTCCTGGAATTAGGCGGATTCCCCATCCTACACAACAATCTAAAAAAATAAAAAGTTTGCCCACGTCAACAAAGAAATTGCCACGTGAAAATCATCTTCGTTGCATGCGTTGATTTTTCATCATATGGGGAAGAATGTGAGTTGTGGGTATTTTGCCATAGGCCTAATTTGGCTGACATTTCATGTGCACTTCTAGGCTAGTAAATCTGGAGCAAAATTGGGGGCAACCCACCACTAATTGCAACAAAATTTAAACCACTTGTATTCTGCTTGTACATGTCTTGGAGTTATCAGTATTTTGATAATATCTCAGAAACCACTCAACATATTTTGATGAAACAGAGCCCAGAATCCTCAGAAAGTTCCATTCCGTAACAAAATAAAAATAATAATAAATTAAATAAATAATAAAATCATAATACCAGTATTAAATTTTTGGCTCTTTAGGGTTTTTCGAATGAGCTATAATTGCATACTTAATATTTCTAAAATTTTGATGCAGAAATATGACCAACAATATGTACAATACATGTATTTTCATGTGGAACAAGCCAAGTGGTATTTGAAATATTCAAGGTATCAGGTATTCAAGGATACGACCTCGAGAATATTTGGTTTCGGGATAGCCCTGGCACTGGATGATCCAGAACAACCGGGTCTTCATTGAGCAAGCCAAGGTATTCACCAGAAAAGGATGCACCCAGGAGGCTGAAGTCATCGTTGCTGGTGAAAAGGCACTCGTGGGTTTGTACAATGCAAAGCCAAATACCAAAGACCTGAACCTGAATCGAGGAGGGTGCGGAGGCGCTGGCGGTCGTGGTGCGGGCGTTCTGTTTCATGGAAACAACTGAAGGGAAATACGTTGGATCAATTTTCTGTCCACACCCGCCTCAAGCTGCTTTTCCACGAGGCGTTTGCGTTCGCGTTCGCGGAAAAGGAGGCAGGCGCGGGTGGAAAAAAATCGATCCAACGTATTTACCTTTAGCTGTTTCATTCGCACCCGCCACCGAAACCGCGTCCGCAAACGCCTCATGGAAAAGCAGCTTCAGTGAGGACCACCAAAAAGAATTCATCCGAAATGTACCACCTACCTCAGGGTCTGAAGTTTCGAAGTCCATGAATGTACCATCAGGTCCAAGATTGGAAGAAAATAGGACTGGATGCTGAGGATTGGGATGGAAAATAGTTGACGAGCTGATGGTCCCACTGCTAACTGACATTCCACCACCCTCTTTGTTAAGGGTACACATACTTCGAGATGTTAGATGCAAATGCAAACCTGGTTGTAGCTCAAAGCACTGTGGGTGCGAGAAGTTAGGCCTTTTGCTGCACAGCAGGGCCCGTATGCATAAAGGTGGATTAGGGGAGGTATAGCTTATTCCAGGTATAACTTCACGGTTGTACCACCATCGGTATGCATAACGGTGGTTTAAGCAAAACTGTGGTACAACGCTATTCTTGGAATAGGCGGTCGAATGCATAAAGATGGAATAGCTTATTCTGTGGTGTTAATATGCCAGATTTGCTGGTGTAACCTAAACCTACCAAGGGGTATGTTAAAGGAGTAGAGTAAGGCAGAATGAAGCACTGTGCATCATCAAATTGTATTCTGTTGAAGGGCTGCTGACTCCAAATGACTTCCAAATGGTCCAAATGACAAATGCCGTTGGCGTGGTTGTTCAAAACTACTATAACCCTAACGTGGCGATGATTTTGGATTAATGCTTGAAGGAGATAATGCCAAGAAGACCTAATGCAATGAAAGAGATAGTGGAACTTTCGAAAAAGTGAGCCCTGATAAGGATCACAAACATGACATACATTGTATTTTATGAAGTCAGTCTGATTGCGAGAAAAGACTCCAATACCATGGAATAACATTAAACCGGGGAATAAGCTGTTTTCTCTGTCAGCCTCTTTGGGAGCACGTGTTGACTGTTTGGCAGGTATAACTCTATTGTGACTTAATTTGCATAAAGGGTCCAAATCATCTAATAATAGATTTCCTGCAGGCTTTGGCCACAAATACCGTGGAATAACACTACACTGTGGAATAAGCTTAAACTTAGTTTAGTTATACACAGAATTGTTTGTTTTATGCATACCGAATTTTCTAACCCAGGGAGAGAAGAATAACAATTCTGAGAATAGGCTAAACCAGGGTATAGTTACCACCTCCTTTATGCATACAGGCCCAGGGTATTTGCGAGAAAACGGAGGAAGATGACAAAATTGATGCAGTCAATGAAATAAGGGATTGAGTGGGCTCTAGTTGAAATGAATAAGATTTGGTGGAAACAAGTATGTGAGCTTCTGAAAGCATCTACTGACGAAACCCTCTACGCATCCTAGCAACTGAATCTCGTGGCAATCAAGACATTTTCAATGGGTCAGGTAGTTAAGTTTTCTCTTACCGATATTGGACATCAATGGAGGACGATATAGGGGGGGGGGGGGGGTAGAGCTAATCAGGGACAGAGCTAGTCATTCATTTCCATCCGTCGATTCCCCCCGTTTGAAAATCACAATCCGGCTGCTGATTGGGCAAGAGAAGTCATCATGTGATTTCATTATGGCGACGACCATAAAATGTCAGTTGGAATTTTTCGACTACGTCTTCCAAGCGGATACACAGTTTTCAGCCGGAAATTCAACTCCAGTGAGTTGATGCTGTTTAGTACGCTATTTCAGATCACTTTAGCAATCGATTCATTGGCAGATTCAGACATTTTGGAAGGTTTCGAGGTGAAATACAGTCCATTAATGGAAGCAACCGTCTTATGTCACGTGACCTCCTACAGCATTACCCACAATGCACTGTATTACAGTGAAAACGTCGGTCTGGCCCAGACGTATCTACATATGAACGGCTGGGTGCCCGAGACTACTGTGATAGCCGAGGGCAGAGCAGGCGATCAACTGTCGAAACTCACAATGCCAGGGCCATTTAATTGGTAATCATTGCGTCATTAGGTTCTTAGAATGAAAAAAAAAGATCTTACCTAGTGTCTCATTGTTTAGATGTGCTGAACTCCTTCGAAGTAGACGATTGAACTGCTGAATGCAGACTCCTGGCCTTATCTGTGAATTCCAATGATGATGACGTCAGACACTGACAAATGATACGCTGGCGCAGAAGGCGCGAAAATTCAAATACCCCTGTTTTTTATTTTGTTGAATAGCGCCCCCTGGTGAACAGATCTGGCATTAACTTCCCTTTGAACTGATGTAGAAAATACCAACCTATCTATCCCATCACTTTTTGTCTACATATTTATCATAGGGGCTGAGATATTGCGATATTTCATTTTACACAAAACGCCCCCTGGTGCGCCTAATATAGGTCAAATTGCGCTCATTTTTTGTTTCCGAGGAGAGTTCACCAATGGCTACCTTCAGATGTAATTTGGGGTCTCTAGCTATTACGGTTACAAAACGTCGGGCATGGTTGGACAGAAGGACTGCTGGACTGACACCATGACGCCACTGAATACCTATTTGACTAGCTCCGCTGACCTTTGGTCAGCTGAGCTAAAAACATCAATAATGCAAATTGCTCCCTTTTCTAGGTCAAAAGGTCACGCAAAACCTACTTTGGTCGAAATTTCGTCCAAAATTACTTTTCGCCTAAGTTTCAAAAGAAAATTAACCAGGAACATAAAAAATCACATGTCTTCGCACAGATTAGACATCAGGGAAGTTTATTAGAACAACAGACAAAATATTGGTTTTACAGGTATGACGTAAAAATTAAATGATTAGTTGGAAAATTCGGCCAAGTCAGCACAAAAAAGATATAACCTCACTCTCTGTTTTCCACAAACTGTTTTTGGAAGACCTATGTTCAGTTATCCAACTCTGTAGTCCTGGAACATTGCAGGAAATCATGACCCTACATCTGTATTACCTGTTATGCCTTATTTTAAAATGGTTCACTTACCAAATCAGGTTTAACAGTTACCTTGCATACACCGGAATTGCTCACATCACAATTTAATCATCACATGGAACAAACCAGCCAACAAACCATACCTCACAGACACATGACCATTATGACCACCTTCTGCTCATCATTACCCAACGCATGAAAGGTTTAAAGGGTTTAAAGTGCCTTTACTGGAATTCACTCTCTGAGCCTGATTCTTCCTCATCAGAAGACAGGTTTTGTGCAAGCATGTCCTCGGCTTCCTCATTCGCATCCTCATCCTCATCCTCATCATCAGAATCCATATCTTCAAGTGACAGTTCTTTAGGCATCTGCGGGCCATCAAACCAAACCATTTTCAGCCTGTTATCTTCATTCACATTCCATCCATGGCCAATAGGACCAAATTCCACTGGTTGAGCTTTCCTTGCATTTTTCCATACAAAGGCCACATGGTTGGTACGCTTCAGTTTTTCCGCAATGACAGCTCTGCATGGTGGCAGACAGCAGGGATATGGCGACCTTATCTTTCCGAGAGGATCATCCTGTGTCTTAGGCGCATACATTTTCTTGAATAGGTGAAGTCTTGCGTCATTGACCTGGCTGATGTTTTTCAAACCATATACAGAACACACAAATTCCTCCAGAGTGGCAGCCACATCCATGTCTACTCTATCTGAGCTTCCTAGAGCACACATTGCTTTGGCGAATTTGTCATTTTTCACCATCACGTTGTATGGTTTCCGTTTTCCCTTTCGAATGAAGGATGAAGTATAATCACACCCTGTGAAAGCATGAAAGCTAGGCAGAGCTTCAGTTATCAGAGGAGTGAGTTGCGAAGCCAAGTCCGATATGTGTATCAAACGCCTTGTATTTTTAGAGTTGACACCAGCATCGAGCCACAGCTTAGCATTGATGTACCGGGAATGATGGAGAAGCAGAATGAAAACATCGGTGTCAATGCTTCTGACTACCACTACTGGTGTTGACCCTTCATTCACCTCAGCGACAAAGTTGGCATGAAAGATGAGTCTTGTGTCCGCCTCTTCATGTTGGCTTTGGAGTTCCTGAATTTGACGTCTATGCACATGTCCAGCAACAGCTGTGTAGTGGAAGCAATCCTCTCCTGTGGCGAAATAGAAACTGTGGCCCTCTAGTATGGTTGCGTAGGTGGGATTCATCCATTCATCTCTGAGAAAAGTCAACAGCTCTCGTTTGAATTCTTTGGAACGCAATGCAGTTTCAAAGTTGGTTGGTCGTCTTTGCAAAGGTCCTGTTATCTTGTATGAACACACGGACTGACCACGAATGTCATGCTCTTGGTCCTTGATCGACGGCCCATCTGGATATGTGCCACAGACTAGATGAACTACCTTAGCATTGGCACAAGCTTGCTGAAGGATTGACCTGGCTACTCCACCAAAGGTGGCCGGCAAAGTGGTGAAAGTGCGAATGAAAAACATAGCGTCAATTAGGTACGCATTGACTGTAGTTGGCTCAGCATTGCGTGTCCCCATTGCCTCAAGTATGTCCATCAGGGCACTCTTCGCAGTCTTATTCATATCACCTGTTAAGTGACAAAGTGAAAGGGGAACGGGCGTCAGCGGATAAGACAAGACTGTCCCTATATCAATTTTCTGTGTTACAGCCAGATATAGTAATCGCCCAAACAAATCCCTTGTACATTTCACTTCTTTCAGTTTCTGGTCTTTAGCCGTAACCTTCATTTTTACCGCATCTTGAGCAAAGTTCTTCACTTTCTGGCGTTTTATGGGCCGCTCAAATCTCGCGGCATCTTCCTTGCACTCAGTGACGAACTTCTGATGCCACTCCGAACCTGTCTCCTGCAGCTGGAGCAGATCATTCTTCACAGAGTCTGAGGCAGCCTTACCAGTGGATAGACAGTATAGGTTGTCATCACTCGGAATGAAAGGATTCTGTGTGCCTTCTATTTCCTTCATGATGTCTCTCAGGTTTTCATTATCCTTTCGGACTCTGGATGGCTTCAATTCAGCTGAAACTTCGTCTGGGGCTATTAACCCTGCCATTTCTAACAGACAACTCACTACGGCACCACGGAATGACCTGGTCACAGTCCAACGTTTCCTGGCATTAGTATTCTGTGTGAAGGAAGCAATGCCTCCACACCTTGAGGCAGCGTCTCTGTTCACCGTCTGTTCCAGTGTTAAGTCAACGGCACTTCTCGAAATTGACTTTGAGGTACGACGAATTGAAAGGGCACCTGCATCAAAGACCTGACGGAGATCAGGATGTGTGAACTCCATGTTAAGGAGGTTCAGGTGATATCTGGTCATCCATCTTGCGTAGTTGGGACGATGAACCGCAAAGAACACAGGAATCATTTCACCAAGTCCGTATATGAAGAGTGCTACATCGTTCGTTCGACATGCCCTGTCAAGAAGGAGGTAAATGTGGACAAGATCGATGTACATCAGCCAGTACCTTGCAGTGGGACCATGAAGTCCAGAGCGTGTCTTGTCGCAGAAGTGATTGTATTTCTCAATCAGCTGTAAAACAGCAGCTGACTCCAACAGAGTAGACAGGGACTGTGGGGAAGGTGACTGAGAAAAGGTATTCAGCAGTGCCTTACAGTCATCAGGTATGCTTCCCTCTGATTCAATGAACTGCTTGAAGTGAAGCATTTGAAGTGCTGTTGCAAAAAGTGGATGTATACGCTTGCAACGGTTGAAGTGTTTTCCTCCCAAGAAACCTCGCATGGAACCAGAAGCCAGGACATCAGCGCCACACAGTATTTCAGTTCCCCCTGATGATTCCAAGATGTAACCTAGGGAAGCAAAGAACGCCATAAAAATGTGGAAAGCTCCAAAGCAGATAAAGACATTGTCAAACTGCGGGGACTCCTGAGCCTGTATCTGAAGAGCTGGCTTTGCAATCGCTAGATCGTTAGTCACGACCGCGTATTTCTCTCCACATTCTGAGGCCACTTTCTGTGATCTTAACATAGTTTCACGTACAACATCAAGCCTTGTAGGGGGAAGTTCAATGTTTTCCATATAGCCAATAACCTGCTGTGGAAGGGGATCATTGCACACCAACGAATTCCACCCACGCCACATTGGAGTATTCTGGGAAAGAAAACAGCAAACCATCCAAATTCGATCCATTATCAAGACCCTGTCCAGATTATTGGGCAGGTCTGCAGTATAGATGTCATATGCAAATTTAGACATCGAGGGCCTGCGTTTGTATGGCACAATTGTACGTTCGGGTGCATCTAATTGCCGTCTTCGCTATGTTGGTTTTACCATGGTCGAGGCGGGTTCCCTTCTCCAACTGGTGGCTCCTGTTGATGTGTTGCCTCATGTTCATCTGTTGTTGGCTGGTTCTGGTAGCATATACCTACTGTATCATGGAGGGTAACTTTCCCTGACAAAGTTTCAGAAAGTTCATCGTAGTTGTCCCAAGCTAAACCTGTCGAACGTCCTGCTTGCTGTAGCAGCATATCTGGCAATAACGGGCATGTAGAAAACGCGGATAACGCGGATATCCGCCGGATATCCGCGTTTTTAAAAAACGCGGATATTCGAAAACGCGGAAAGTCGAAAACGCGGAAAAATAAAAAATAAGGGGAAATAAACAGGTAGCCTCTTATAGACAACTCAAGATCGATACTAGTAATGGAAGGTCCCATCTGGGACCGTCAGTAGATGGCTGAGCATACCAGCGCCGAAGGCGCAATGACGGCGGTACCGGAAAATTCTAATTATAAACAGAACAGTGCAGAAGCCGTTAGAGGGTGTCTACAAAACTAAGACCTAAGACCTACAAAAGTAAGACCCCCACAGTACAAAAGTAAGACCCTGTTATAAAAGTAAGACCCCACGGTACAAAAGTAAGACCCTGTTATAAAAGTAAGACCCCCTACAGTACAAAAGTAAGACCCTGACATATTATATGTAAAATTTAACGAGGATTTCAAAAAAATAGGTGTGAAGGTCATACAACCTATTGTTATCGAGATTATTTTCGTTATTAAAGGGTGAATTCAAATCATTATTATTGGGATGAACGTTTTAGGGTTAAAAACGGTTGAAAATGTGTCCGTCCGAAAATAGATACATTCATCCGACAATTGTACGTATTGTCCGAAAAAGCTCAGATGGAGGGTGTAGGGTGCAGGAAGGAAGAAATGTCCATCTGAGCTTTTTCGGACAATACGTACAATTGTCGGATGAATGTATCTATTTTCGGACGGACACATTTTCAACCGTTTTTAACCCTAAAACGTTCATCCCAATAATAATGATTTGAATTCACCCTTTAATAACGAAAATAGCTTTGTTAAATGCAAATATCTCGATAACAATAGGTTGTATGACCTTCACACCTATTTTTTTGAAATCCTCGTTAAATTTTACATATAATATGTCAGGGTCTTAGTTTTGTACTGTGGGGGGTCTTACTTTTGTACAGGGTCTTACTTTTGTACTGTAGGGGGTCTTACTTTTATAACAGGGTCTTAGTTTTGTACTGTGGGGGGTCTTACTTTTATAACAGGGTCTTACTTTTGTACCGTGGGGGTCTTACTTTTATAACAGGGTCTTACTTTTGTACTGTGGGGGTCTTACTTTTGTAGGTCTTAGGTCTTAGTTTTGTAGACACCCTCTAACGGCTTCTGCACTGTTCTGTTTATAATTAGAATTTTCCGGTACCGCCGTCATCGCGCCTTCGGCGCTGGTATGCTCAGCCATCTACCGACGGTCTACCGACGGTCCCAGATGGGACCTTCCATTACTAGTATATCTTGAGTTGTCTATAAGAGGCTACCTGTTTATTTCCCCTTATTTTTTATTTTTCCGCGTTTTCGACTTTCCGCGTTTTCGAATATCCGCGTTTTTTAAAAACGCGGATATCCGGCGGATATCCGCGTTATCTGCGTTTTCTACATGCCCGGCAATAACCGATCTTGTTCAAGAATGCTGGATGCAACTTCGGTTTCCATTGATTCAGCAACATGGTAGCTGACGGAATGACCCATTCTATTCAAAATATCTACAACCTTCCGGCTGCCTGTTAGGCTTTTCATGCCAAGACCCATGCACAAATGCTTAGAAGGCTTAAGTCTAGCCCGACTTACACAATAAAGAACATCATGTGATAGAGATTGAACCCTTCTTTCCAAATCTACAAGCAATACGTACATCAGACTCAGTCGACCCAGACAAAAGTGTTGTGAAGAATGCTTTAAGAATTCCGGGGGTCTCTGCTTGACCTTTTTTGCAATCTTCTATTGACAGAGATGTGGGCAACTCAGGTGTATGCTTAACCATTTCCAAAACAGCTGATCGCAAAATACCAGCAGATTCCACCACTGTGTACTCTTCCATTGAATTACAATTGGAAGCCAAGGCAAAAGCAGCCTCTTTTGAGGTCTCACTTGAGAAAACAACCAGCCCTTTCTTTTTGCTAGAAAGGTCAATCTTAACCCTTGACCCGAAGTGTTCAGTTATTTTGTCTCCAAGTGTCCGAACTTGACAAACTCCGACATTTTCAGGTAACCTCTTCAGAGAGTTACTGTAGCGGCGATGAAGTGAAAGTAGGTATTCCGGGCGATTGTTATCTATGACTGATGCTTCGATATACTGAAACAAAGAGTTCAAAGCAGTCTCAAACAGTTCGCTGTGTTCCTTGCTGGCTCGGTGTTTGCGAAGCGTGCCGAGCTGCGTTAAGATAGTCACGTCTGCATTTTTCATGGTACTTTACTTCACTTGAGTGAAAACCAATGTTTCCTATAGTCGCCAACATTTCCTCGTCATTTAGAGTTCGAGCAGCTGTCTTAATTGCCGTTTCGGCCGAGTCAAATTCACAGTTTATTAAAGGAACTCTCTTTTGTTTTACCTTTAGGTTTTTTCTTTTTGCAAAATATACATATTTCTGGTAGAACACCAGAAGAAGATGTCTCCAAATGGAACGCAGATTGACTTCTGCGGAATACGCCTGGTTCAGCTGTTGGTTCAACTGCCTGTGATTCATGTGCTGGTACACATGTGAATCTTCGAAAGCATGCGTAATGATATCCACTGTTTTCACTGGGGACATCAGGAAGGTTGCGGCAGATGATCAAGTATTTCGATGAGGTCTGCGATTCCAATCACCTGGACGCAACAGCCTTGATTCTTGCCCATTTTGTAGGATCATTGGTGAGAGGCAAGATGTCTTCAGATGGTCCAGCATCTGGGATGTGTAGGATGCATTCAAGCTTAACCATGGTGCACTCTTACAGAAATCCAGGGAATAGGACATCGGCACCAGGCCTGGAAGGCAAAGGGAATAATTTGTAAGGAACCTGGTACATGTACATGTACTTAAATGACAAAGCATTTCACAGCTGCGCCTTATATACCACATTCATGAAAACAAGATTACTTAACTTACCTCTCCCAAAAGCCACATCCTCTCAGCAAGATGATCTGTTGTTATTCTGATGATCTAGGCTCATTATGCTGTGGAGCCACCTGCCATCGAAAGTTCTAACTATATGAATTTTGTTGGAAAGACTCCAGATGATGCAGCGGCGGATTTGCAAGGTCGTACTACCCTCTAAAATGGGTCAAATTGCTCACAACTACTTTTAAAAACTTCCCTGATGTCTAATCTGTGCGAAGACATGTGATTTTTTATGTTCCTGGTTAATTTTCTTTTGAAACTTAGGCGAAAAGTAATTTTGGACGAAATTTCGACCAAAGTAGGTTTTGCGTGACCGTTTGACCTAGAAAAGGGAGCAATTTGCATTATTGATATTTTTAATGAGAGAGCTCATCCCAACGAACATTTTAAGGTATAGATCTCGTTTCTACTCCATAAATTAACGGAGTTATTCAATTTTTAAGTTACCCGACCCCATAATTCTGACGACAGTGAAAAAATGGAAAAGGGTTAATTCCGGCCTAAAGCCCCGGCTGTGACCGGCAAGCAGTGCTGTTTCAAACTCCCCATGGGATACCCTTTTCAGAAATACCAATGAAACATCCTGTCACTTTACGCAATTAAACACCCCCTGGCTCTTGGTCTATAATGACATATCTATTGGAAATAAACTGACTAAATGTGAAAGTACCAAATGCATATTGAACGGAGGGGTGGTAACAGAACAGCCTGTGAAATACAGGGGTAGCGAGCATAAAGGGGTCGTAACCCTAGGTCAGGCCTAAGCCAGGCGTAGTGCTGGTCGAAGATAGGGCATCGACGAGCACTACGCCTGGCTTGGGCCTGACCTAGGGTTACGACCCCTTTATGCTCGCTACCCCTGGTGACGACTGCGAAAGATGCCAAGGGTTTGTGCGAGCGTAGTCGGAGGGCGGAGCGATGTCACAACCCTTGGTAGCCAAGATGTGCGCCCTGCACTGCCTTGCTTCAGAAGGACGCATGCTGCACAAATTTAAAATTCCCCACATGTCCGGCTATGGCCTCTTAGGCCTAATCATGGTCTGGCACAGTTCGTGTTGAGAGGCCATTTCCTTTGGAATCGGAACTATAGGCCTACATGTACATGTACCATGTCAGAGAACATTCTTTTGCGTAACACTGGCACTTTCGAGTTAGTAATTGGGGAGCCAGATGACATTTATTTACACTATTAAAGCCTCACAGTATTGAATTTTACGGTATTTTCAAAGTGTTAGGAGACTGTAGGTAGAGGTCTCACAGCCTCGTGAAGGTCGCCAAAATGCTTGCCTGATACGTACTTCAAAGAATCAAGACCAAGGCACTTTACAATATTAAAAAAAAAGTCCAACACTAGTTAAAACATACAGGAGATAAAACATCAATCAAAGGTTTGTCTGTAAAAATGAGTTTTAAGGATACGTCTAAAAGCAGGAAAAGACACCTGAGTTTGCGTCACATATTTTGGCAACCGATTCCACAAACTCGCTAGCCCAGTGGTACGGCGTTCCGCGTTTTCGGTTTGCTCCACTTGTACCACTGGCTTCAAACGCCCTCATCACTTCTGCTCGGAATGAGCAGAATGAATAAAAACTGATCTACAGCTAGTTTTCCACCCGAATAAAATTATAATCGTACTGTCAAGTTTAGAAGTGTACCAAAACACCAAACGCACCATGATTTTTAAATATTTGTTCATTATTTTGTGCTGCACTATTTTGCGGCGGATTACACGTATGGCTGTGAATCGGTTCGGTCGTTCCGGCAGAAATAGTTTCTATTCTAGAAGCAACCAAATCGGTGGACCAATCAGCTTCGTCGAATTTGATCACATGATTTTGTGAGTGTAAACATAACCACGTGCAACAAGGAGGCAGCCATCTTAAATGACGTCATTCCTGCGCGAAAAGAAGTACTGGGCACTGACGTTTCAAGGCGGAGTCAGTAAGGTGAAACCGTCTGACCTCTGCGTTGGAGATTGCCGATTCCACAGAACTGGTCCGGAACACCTAAAGGATCTTTCTCCATATTTGTTTTTAGTTCTTGGCACAACCAGTTTTACCTCTGATCGCAGAGACCTTTGTACGACATTGCATAAACTGGTATCCAGTTCCACCGTGCAGCATAGACTGGTTCCCGTCTTTGCCGCTGCACTCCCGCTGGCGCTCACGTTCCACTATACAAAGACAGACATTTTGACAGGAATTCCTGCCCACGCCACTGCGCACCCTCCCTGCGCATCGCTACTGCGCAGCTTTTTGCGCAATGTTTGTAACTAAAATTAGATCAGATCCACGTGTTCCTACTGAGAGCTGTGCCATTTGACAGATCGTGGCTATGAGATGCACACCGATAACACTGAGCAGCATGCATCTGTGCATAGGAGTCGGCCTACTATCAGGAGATGGCCAACGAACAGGGTTTTACGAGAGGATAAGTCCCGTAGTCCACAAGGCCTGCTCAACACCTAGAAAGTACTCAGAATTTGTGCCTGGTGTGTGTGCAAATCAATACAGCCATGAAAATTCTCCGAAATACGATGTAATCCACTTCTGAAGCTCTTAAACTGCTTCGGCTTCCACCAAATTGTTCACTTACCACGAAATACCACAGCGCCATCTTGGATAACGGAAAGGGTTTTCCCCGAACAAATATAGCTCGTGACGTCATAACACTGGTACCCCGTGCCTGACTTTGTATAGCGGAGCGGCAAAGACGGGAACCAGTCTAGTGCAGCACGTTAGGAACTGGTGTCGGGGTCTCGAAACCGGAAGTGTGGTCGGAATTCCTACCAGGCAGGATGCGCGCGCATCAGTTAGCAGACCTGTACATCATGCCTACATCGTGTACATCTGTGTGCAGCGCTCTAACGGCAAGCTACAGGAGTCGAAATGAGATAGCAGGGTGGTTTCTTCCACAGGGACTTGAGGCATGCATAGCAGGGGTGGTGGGTGTTTCCGAGGTCCAAAAGCACCCACGGACAGTGTCCTGACCCCCGGGGTAAAATACCCCAGAAATATGTATATATAATAACAAGGGATCTAACTCCAACTCTCAGGCTGACTGGTGTTTTTAACTTCAAATCTTGCTCACAAGAAAACCCTGACACTTATGAACGGGAAACACAGCTATTTCCACTCAGAAATTCCTCATCTTTCAGAAAAACACAACAGTTTCACCATCAAAGGACCCTAAAGGGCCGAAAATGCCCTTGTTTCCTCGCGAGACCCCCCGAAATCACATCTTTGAAAAATTACTGGCAGGACAAAAAGTGAAATTTTCACACTGTTTATGGCTAGATCTCCGCAACCATTCAACCGATCGGGACGTTCTATATACCAATGGATAGCTAGGAACATGCACTAAACCACTAACCTGGTGTCAAAAAGATTAATCCACATATCAAGAGGTTATCCGATGAATTTGTCCAATTTTCGTGCAAGATTGTCAAGATATTTTCACAGGAACC
>NMRB01000804.1:187629-199383 GCA_002633025.1 Notospermus geniculatus | reverse complement strand
GTGCCATTAATACTGAACGGAATCTTCAAAATACAGGCCCGTCGAACTTGCACCCGGGGCGACGGGGGACGTTCAATGCTGTGCTTGTTAAAATGATTTTAATTTGTCACTTCATGTTTCAAGAATTAATTCTTACTAGAGAACTGTTTGACAGTTTATCTAATGTATTCTACCTTTTGTCTTTTTCATATTCCATTTGCGATGTTGATCTCTACGACTTCAAATAGGTGAGTGTCTATCTTGGAAAATCATTTTCCCAAGCTATAACATTTATTGAGTGTTGGCTCATAAAGATAGCCTGGTTTTATGAATTGGTCCTAAAAAACGATAATATTCCTGTCATTTTATACCATTTGTATGGAAACCCATTTAATCTCAGCTGTTTGTGGTTCGTCATAGACCCACTGGAATTGTCTACATTTCTTTAACAAAAAGTGTATCCTGTTCTTGAATGCAATATGGTTTGAATCAAACTCCCTGAACAACTTTCAGTGTGGTATCTTTTACTGCTTGGTTCTGTAGATTCAATATTCATAGCCATATAGGGAATTTTGGATACTACGAAAAACATGATTATGTAGTAGTTTTGATTGAAATGAATCACTTGCTATTTGTTAAGTTTGGACACAAAAATCTATATGCAGTTTATTGCGATGGCAGGGTACTTTCTGCATTAGACATCAGATTGGCTATTTACACCACAAGAAGTAGAAAGCTAATTCCGATTATACGAGATGGAAGCCTATCATGAAGGAATTAGGTTGCTGCTGTAACTATGGTCTTTCTTGCCATGAGTTAAAAGCTGATGAAATGGTTCAATTTGAGTGAACCATGCCAAGAGAAGAAGTCTAATGAAGTGATTTGACTAAGGCGGTGACTATAATTTCTTCTGTGCCATAAGAAGAAAGTCTGATTAAGGAATGAGCGGTGGCAGTAACTAGGAATTCTTTCATGCCATGGTGCTAAGAGAGCTGATGAAGAGATTGGACGAAGCCAGTCTTTCTTTCCATTCAAAGTAAGCCAGTTAAAGGATCTGACTGAGGTGTAATTCTGAAGTTGGCAGTTTTGCCCACATCAGACCTCATTTGTGCAGAAGTAATATTGAAGGATGCTGGTCATAAGATGCTTTTGTCTCTGCAACAAAATGCTGCCATCGTCAGTATCTATTGTGGGAAAACTGCCTTTAGAAACCCAAGGGGTCGTATGCACCAAACGAAGATTATCTTGAACTCAGGTTGAGCCACAACTTTTCCACTGTCACATCATGCCCTGGCAAACCTGAACAATTGAAAAGTTGTGGCTCAACCTGAGTTCAAGATAATCTTCGTTTGGTGCATATGGCCCAGAGGGTTAATGTTTATGGTTCAAGGGATTGAAATTGACCACCCTTACTAGTTCACTGTGGGCTAAAGCGTTTTTTCCACGGTACAATATTATTGCACAATATGGGGCCCAAAATGGGTGTCATGTGCTTCTTGCATAATGGATGGGAGAAAGATTGACAATAATATTGCCCATTTTGATCCTCATATTGTGCAATAATATTGCACGTGGATAGGCCGCTTAGTTTGACATAGTTACAGCCCATTGTGTGCCCACTCATGTTTGTGAAGTGAGCCCAATTACTCTCTATCCAGAACTTTAAGACCAGACAATGAGGAACTTCTAGGCCCGCCCAAGTGGCATTCACCCTAGTAAAAAGCCTATTGTACAATTTGGTCAATCAACCCCAAGCTCTACTCGACGGCGCTGAAGTGAATTGTTGATGAACATGAATTGACTGGCATTCTGGTCTTAAAGTTCCGGATAGAGAGTATGTAGTCACACAGTGCATTTGGCCACCATAGACCAGAAGGACGTAACCCTGAAGGACCTCTGTATGTATGCTTTAGAAGTCTGCAACCACAGTACAACCCCTGAAGGACGTACCGCCAGCTGAAGATGGAGTGAGTAATCTCCTTCTAAAAGATACTACATAGGCCTACATGTAAATTTTATCACACTATCATGATTCAGGGACAGAAATCTATATCCTGAGCTTGCCTTTACCGTTTACCAAAAAGGCAGAGCCATAAGATCAAAATGAATCTCTAAAAGTTATTGTTGTGTGCCTTACTGACAACATACCATGAAGATTTAATGAGCACCAAGTTATTTTATTTCTTTAAATCTCATATTCATGTTTACAGCAATTAGTTGCTCATTTACTAGGGTGGTGATTAGTAGCTGTGTTCTAGGTCATATTACTCACGCCCTTAACCCTAATTACACTGCTGCTCCAAAAGCAGCCTCTGCACAAAGCTAATCTCGTAAGGAACAAGCCTGTGATGAGTTCATACCATGAGTCAGTGGAAATAATTGGTCACCTCAGGCCATTTATGTCTTTAATTTACAAGTTTGCAAAGTCACGGAGCTGGTTTTGCCGAACAGGATCTGTTAAATCATTACCTCCTGTGATGGTGCTTCATGCCCGAGTAGTAGTTGACGTTGTAGCATCACATGAAGTTATTCCAAATAATTACGCACCTGAGGCACGCTACATGCTAAATTCACGAGCGTAGGAAGACTTGGGGCGAACATGTTCTTTAGTGGCTGTTCTGAAATACTTGTCATTTCAGTTAATGTGATCCCCATTTCTATACAGTATGTTTTTAATTAAAAATAACACCCAGAGAGAATTTAGTTTGCAGTTGATGGAAGTGATTAGGTTTGGGGGTATGAAATTGGATTTGAAAACAGTGAACATTTCGTAAGCAATTTGATTTGAAAAGAGTGAACATTTCGTAACCAACACAAGTTTCATCCAAGACATTTCTGAACAAAAAACAGCTACCGTATTTTTCGGACTATAAGGCGCAGCCTTTTTCCTTGAAGAAGGGTCTAAAATTGGGGGTGCGCCTTATAGGGTGGTGCGCCTTATCTGCGGATCCAGTCTGACAATTTGATCAGAAGTGTCAAGACACTGACGAACCCAAGCATTCAAGCATGCATGGATGCATGCAAGCCAAAGTTATTGTCACAGTGCTGGTTGACAGATGATGCAGTGAACTGTGAACTGATGAAGTTTCAGTTAGGCCTAATTTGTCACAACAAGCTAAGAAATCATACAACCAGATCCATCAGTACCAACAGCAGAATTGCAGATTTCAATGGGTTCAAACAAGGCAATCAGAACCTGTAATTGTCTTGGCTGTTGTTGGGTCAATGCACACTGAGCAGCCATGCATTGTATGTGTATAATATGCACTGACGCATTCACTGACAGGACTGCGCCTTATAGGGAGGTGGGCCTTATGTATGGATTTCATCAGAGATTTTGGGTGAAATTGGGGGTGCGCCTTATAGTCAGGTGCGCCCTATAGTCAGGAAAATACGGTACAATACTGCAGCTGTTGTTCTTAGCAGCAGAGTTTTTAAACAAGACAGATATACTATGACTGGGATGTGAATGTCTCCTGGATATTAAAAAAAATCTGCCTATTGACCTCCCTACAGTTTTGTGATCCCTTGAGCAGTTCTTCCATTTGCAGCTTGAAGCTTTTTACCAGTGCCTCATAGTGCAATGATAAATTACATCACAGAAGTCTTAGAGAGTCATTAAAAATGATGCTGCGAAGGTCCCACCTGCATACCAGCACATGTTCCAGGGTTCTGAAGCAGTCTCTTAGAGAATTTTCCTTCCGTATAGTAACATTTCAAAGTGGTGTGGCATCTTTGAAATATTATAACAGTTGTTCCTTGCCTGATATCTTGATGTTTTGAATGGTGCAAAGATTCTTTAATGACTTGAATAGTGCAGTTCAAAGAGCTAGCTCGTGCTAGGGTTACATGTTTATTATCAGTACATAGTGTAGATCTCTCATTTAGTTTTCTTTGTAAAGAACGCCACGAAAAGGTGAACGCCACACACTGTTATTGCAGAATGTTTGATTTGTGTTCCAACATGCAAGTTATTAATTCTTAAGTGGAGGTGTGAAACTAAACACGAAATACGTTATGTAGGAACAAGCTTGAAAAGCGCTTACATTTACGACCATCTCACAGGAAAAGTATGAGTCACCACCAAGTCTTTTTATTTTGCTGTTTGCAACTCGACCAATCCAGTTATCATTTGTGGTCCACGACCAATCACAGTTATCATTTGTGGTCCACCACAAAACCAGTCATCAGTCGCTCTGAGGTTGGCGCATTGGGACCTTGTCAATTTCAGTATTGTCTGTCTGTTGTGAAGTCTGAGTATTTCTATTTCTTTATCTCCTGGTGTCATGTCAGTTTCTTTAGGCTTATTTTCCCTGTGACTTCGAACTGTTTTGTAATGGAGGGTTGTCACCTGGCTTCTTTCAAGATGATTGAAACAAAGGGTCTAAATTGTTGAGTTTGGAATGATCATTGGTTGCAACTGACAATGACAGGCGTACATTGAAAACTCTCTCATTGAATCCAATTGAATTGAAAAGTTCACCATTGATTACAAAATGGAATGCCTGGTTTCCAAGGTGATAAGCTGCTTTTTGGATGCACGCAATCAATGAGTATTTCCGTTGGCTTCTTTGATGTCTATGCATGCAGCCCACCTCATTAATGGCGACAAAAACTTCTAATCAACCACCAATCAATGAACTGAAGCAAAAATTAGTTTGATCACAGTCCCTGGTTATGCCCAATCAACCCGCGTTTTAACTTCATTCAAGAGGTCGTCATCCTTGGGGTACTTTTTGTGCATGAGAAAGTAAAAGCTGCTGTGTGTGACTGGAAGCAGGTATTCATGCAGTGCAAGGTTGAGTTAAGTCCACCTGAATGGTATGTGCATCTTTTGACAATGGGGTGGTGTGTCTAACCCTTACACCATGAATATGCTGTTGGATGTCCTTCCAAACAGCACAACCTGATTGCTGATCCTAATACCTTCTGCTCCAAACCCACTAACACAAACCCTGACCCTAAAGCTGAGGACACATACATGCGGGTGTGATGCCTGCATTGCGGTAATCCGATGCGATTATGCGGTACCGTTGCAGTAGGTATGACACAAACACGCGGTTGACTGCTGTGATTTGACTGAACGTCGACGTTCGTTCAAGCAATATGGGGTTTCCCCACAATTACGTCAGAAAATAATGGAGATCACCTGTGGCACCACTGCGTTTCACCGGACAGAAAGTCCCGAGACTTCGGTCCGGTGGAACGCAGTGGTGAATAGAGCAACGCACCGCAACAGCATGTACGTGTCATGTCAAAGGTATTGTTCGTTTCGACCCGGTAAACGCTGCGGTGAAATGTACGCATCGCATCGCCGCACCGAAGTATGAACCGCATCTATGTGTCGTCAGCTTAACCATAACCTGCAACCTGCTCTTCATACCTCCCAGACAAACCATCTCTACACTACACTACTCCCTGTATTGCCTGAAATAATCTGCCAACAGCCTCCAGGCAAGGATAAAAATGATCCAGATACTTGGATTTGGACTTCTAGATCTAAGTTGACATCGTGATGCCGAACATTGGCTACTTATTGGATTGATTTTGCCTCTGACCTTTCTGTTGATCACTCAGAAATCGATTCAGAATGGCTGTCCAACAGAGTATTGGACTGTATCAAAGACGTCATCAATCATTCCTGTTGATAGGCGTTGACAAACCTGACCTCCTGAACCACACCAAAAGACCACAGCTAATGAAGCTCATTATTTGTTACGAAGTTTTCCCTCCCTCTGCTCCTTCAACGTCAAAGGCGATGAATTCTTTTGTAATCGTATTAGCAGATGTCAAGCATTGAGACAGGAATGGTTCTCCACGAGAGGAAGGAACAGCACTTCATCTGAAAGGAATTACGGTCATCGTTGTCCACTGCTGGTAAATGTTGATGGTTGGCCTCTGCATTGTCAATTTCTACAGCAAGCACAATTACTGGCTTTTATGTGGTAATTCCCATGGCTGTGAGTCAATCACTTGCCACTGGCCGGAGATGTGTTTTCTCATGATGTAGTGCTTTTAACAGAATTATGCACAGAATGCTAACAAATGCTAACTGCTTTCATCTTCCATTAGTGGTATTGTTATGGGCAATGAATTTTCGTTCATGTTTGCTGTCATATTGTGTGAAAGTGGCATGCACCTTGGTTTGAGAATCTGGGTAGGGAGTATACTGAATTTGAATTTCTGGTGAACGAGCATGCACCTTGGTTTGAAAATCTGGGTAGGTAGTACTGAATTTGAATTTCTGGTGAACGAACCCAGTTGAGTGAATTTGGTAAACCCTGATGTTCTCAATGAGAGTTCCATGTAAATGCTTTTATCTTCTTCCCAAGCTTTTCATGGCCTGCTGATGTTAGCATTTTCCCTTTGTTGAATCTAACAGCTACTGGCATGGCTGCCATCACATTGCTGTTGTTGATGAGCTGGCTGAAAGGGGCTGTTCATTTTCGTCACTTGAGTTGTGATCCTTGGGAAAACGGAAAAAGCCCTGCACTTGCAAATTGCAGGATTATCTGTTTCATGCTGTACAGAATAATCGCTGCAGTTTGCAGCTTCATATCTTTATCCATTTTCTGAAGTAACTCAGATTCCTCAAGTGATGACAATGAACAGTCCCCTTGGTTTGTCCATTTTGAGGTAAAGCCTCTGTCATACTCCATGTACGTGTATACTGTTTGGACTGCGTTCTACATATCAATATGGATCTATTCCCAAGTATCACGAAAACAAGTGGATGTGTAGGTTTATGAGCTGAATGACTTCTTACCAGAGAGTCATCTTTCACACGATGTTATATCAAAATTTGATATTGGCGGCGTGACTTGCCTGCCTGTGGCACTATGAGGAGGCGCAGGTCTTGCTTTTGCTTTCTCACAGTAACCAACGGAGCTTCCTTCTTGAAAATATTGATGGGGAAGTATTTTTCTACACACTTGGTAATGTGTAGATCGCCTGACTTCCTGCCATTCGGACGTTCTGCATGATTATTTCCTGCGGATATGTTTTTCCCAGGATTCAATCATGAGACTATAGAATTCTTTAACACACCTGCTCGAAGATGTTGCCACCTCAGTAAAATAAACTCCAAGTTATTTTTCTGAGTGAGAGTTACCATCAATACTTCATTAACTTCAGGTGTCATTGCCAAAAAATACATTAGTGCCAAGCTAATGAGGTAACATCGGGGTGATCACAAGACTGTCTGAGGAGCCCTGATAGCCGAGTGGTTATCACGTCCGCTGAGCAAGCGGCAGGTCCCGGGTTTGAATCCAGCCCCCGGGCCACATGGGATTTCATTCCCGGCTCTTCACGTCCATTGCACGAGACAATAAGCCGTGGCACCTTGTACCTTGTTTCTTTGCAAGGGCAAGTAAAAGACCCCATCCAAGTGAGGAACATGAGTACCTTGAGGTGGCCTTCTCCGCACTTACCAGGGCCAATAATGCCATGGCTTCAGCCCTGATGGAAATATCAAATACAAATACATGTAGAAGACTTTCTTTTTGCCTTCACTGACACGTAGAGCTAGCTATTGCCGAAGCTTGACAAAGCAATGATGTTTATGGATAGGCATATTGTACATGTACATACACGTACAAGTATAGGCCTACCGTCAAAAAATCTGCTGCATCAAAATTCTCCTTCACAACTTGGAGTCTGACCCTCCTCCACCCAAGGTCATTACTTCATCATTCCTCCCATCAGCAGCAGATTTAGACGACAGTATTAATTAACAGGTGGAGAAGAACTAGGTGGTTGATGAGTGTCACAAGACGTGATAATCAAGACTGCGGGTCAATCTCCTGTCGATAATGCACCCGTACCCTGTGGGGATTTGTCTGGTCAGTGGCTACATTGTAGTGGACGACATCATGGTAGCATTTCCATTAAAAGCTTTGTCAAGTTATCTTGTGTAGCCTTATTAGGGCTGTATGTTACATGTATGCGAATAAAAAAGGCTTGTTGCATGATGAATGCCGTGGCAAACCTTCCCTAGTGAAATGCCTCACAACGTTTTGTCATTGCCAGTTGCCAGATAATCTCAATGGTAACATGAAACTTTTTGATCACCAAAGAAAATCTGCTGAGGACCCTGAACTGGTCTACGCTACAGGTTAGTAGTATTTATCCAGTTAAAGTATGTCTTGCAAACATTTATGCAAAAAAATAACATTGTTGCATCAGTAGAGCCATTGTTGCATCAGTAGAGCCGTAGATAGAGCAAAAGAACAAGAAAAGAAAATTTACCACCACCTAGAGACAAATCCACGACATGGTAGCTGTATTAGTACTACTCCACGTCAGAAGTTTGTGTCTGAATGCTTTGAAATAAAATCTTCTGATATGATACAAGGGAGTTCTCCATTCAAGGGAAGAGTGCAACAGATGAAAGATTGACACATGAATCTTTGCAACCTTCATTTGCTCATGTATACCTGAACAAAAAATGAGACGAATCTACTCAAAAAAATGAGACATAGGACCTTGGGTTTGATGGGTTTCTACTTTCTCCAATAATTCAACCTAATAAATGTCGAAAGTATGTTGGTTATCATAGAACCTGTAACAAAGGGATATCCCAGTCCATTAAATGCTGACTGAGGGAAATTCCGGTTACATGTGACGTCAATCCATTTGAATTCCCAAGCCTCAGGATATAGGGCCTCGTTCTGTACCTCCTTGCAGTTTGAGACATAAGACTAACAGTTTGAGACATAAGACGGCTGACAACTTGAAGGGGCAGTGAGTAGACCTCTCCATCCCAGCCTTTTGCAAGAAGGTAAACTGCACCACAAGTTCAGTTTTGAATACGTCGAAGAAAAGAACAAGCATTGCTGAAAATTTTGGAAAGGAGAGGGAGATGGTGACACACAGAGCAAACTCTTGCCTTCTTTGCCCCTTCATACCATAAAAGCACCACATCTTCTTCTGAGTGACAAGCTCATGCCATTGCCATCCCGAACTGCCCAAATTTTGTCCAACCGGGGAACCCTGCTTTGTCCTGTCTTTCCTTCAACAATCATTTTTTTGTTGCTCAGTGAAGTCATGTTGTTACTGACATTTGCTAGTAACACTTGAAACTGCATGGTATGCAACTGACAAGTTACTCCTGCAGCTGAGTGGTCTTTAAATTAAATGCCAGTCTTGCCTAGAACCCAAAGGATGGCTTCAAATGCCACTTTGTAAATGTGAGTGACATAATTGATGTATTAAAGATATTTTATCCCTATAGTTCCAGACAAGTTTAAAAGCTGTGGAAAAAACCTCATCAACCTGTCTTCTTGGTGTGAAAATGGTTCCTAGTGTTGCTTTTTTTAAGGGCTGCTGCCTGTCAGATAAGAGCCCTATATACACAGTTGTGCTTTTTGTGTTGCTAAAGTTGTCAGTGAGGGATGTAAATTTTGACAGGTTCTTTACGTGTCAAATACATGGAAAATTTTATCGGCATCTTGGAGTGGAGTTTATTTCAAAGAATATTTTTACTGCTGAGTGCTGTACATGTATAACAGACTGGTAGACAAAACGTGTGACGTGTCTGCAGAGGTTATGAAAAGAGAAAATCAAAATCGATCTCCTTAAACAATGTTAAGAGAGTTCAGTGTATTTTAAGCTGTAAATGGTGTAGACTTTCTATTGTTTAAAGGATATGTAGGCGAGACAAGTATAATCTTTAGCACCCTCTAAAAACCTGGATGTTGTATAAAAGATATGCTTTTGATCAAAGAACATGAAATAATAACAGGTTTCTAAGGTTTTTTATCAATGAAAGAACATGAAATAATAACAGGTTTCTAAGGTTTTTGATCAAAGAACATGAAATAATAACAGGTTTCTAAGGTTTTTGATCAAAAAACATGAAATAATAACAGGTTTCTAAGGTGAAAGACATAGCTTCCTTCCGGATTCGAACCCACGGACCCTCGCATAAGGCATCACTCACCATGCAGCACTCTTTCTTTGATCAAAGAAAGTGTTTGATAACTGTATACCATTAATTAAGGCCTATTCCTTACACAACTTTTATTAAGCCTGACGAAGGAGTATGTAAAAAGTAAAAAAATATTTATGTTTGTGAAGCCCCGCAGCCCATGAATAAAAAGTGTTACATCCTTATTGGACTAGGGTGAACTTGCAAGATAGCTTGTTTAAAGGCTTTACGATAGTGTCAAGGCTTTTAATATGACATGTCTCACTGAAGTCAACATGTGTACCCCCCGAGTCTCTACTTTGTGGCTCACTTTCAAGACACGTATCCTCAAAGGTGATATTCATCGTGGCTGACTTAGTATTATTGTTTTTATGACAAGATTCAAGTATCCAGAGACTTAAGTGTGGGCTCCAGGAATAACAAATATGTTTCCTTACCCTATGGAGTGATTGCCAGGTGAAGAGATGGTAGGCTCTTCTTTTCATTCCCCATGGTGATGTAGAGAGGTGTGATGTTCCCCATCCACACGCTAGCAAGTGAATTCTAGGACGTTTTTTCCTCCGTCTCTCCTATTTAGGCATCTTTGAAGGCAATTAAAGGATCTGAGTGGTTCCACTAATGACCAATTCTAACTCAAATGGGATCTCTAGAGATAGTGTTTTCAATCCTTTGAGAAACTGAAGGTCATCACAACTAGCTGGTGATCAACTGGGTTTGGAGCCAAACTTGTGCATGATGTCACATGACAAAAAA
This sequence comes from Notospermus geniculatus, assembly GCA_002633025.1. NCBI lineage: Eukaryota > Metazoa > Nemertea > Pilidiophora > Heteronemertea > Lineidae > Notospermus > Notospermus geniculatus. Next base: position 188,723 of record NMRB01000804.1, on the reverse strand, counting down.
ACAAATGCATTATTGTTCAAGTACATGTATATTATGAGGCTGCATTGGGAAGTAATGATAAAGGGGTTTTAAGGTGAAAGACATATAGCTTCCTATCGGACTCGAACCCACGGACCTTCACATTAGGCATCAGTCGCCAGCACTCTGGGGCAGCATCCCTTGACCATCTTCAAAAAACCAAAAAAAACAATGAAACTCTGCATTGGGTAAAGTTTATACATGTATGGAGATCAAATGATTTTGGAATCTTTTTGAATCAAGACTCAAGTAGCACTAAGAATATATTACCCATTCTTGCTATAAGCAAAATATGCATGTGGCAAAACCTGGTTGTTGTTGACTAACATGAAAGCAATCTAATTTGTTACGTTTAGTTTACTTTGAAAATTGCAACCATAATTAAGTGTCTGGAACTGCTTTGTTGAGCGCAAATTCACACCCACCCATTTCAAATTGTTATGGATTCATAATATGTTCACAAAGATTATAAAAGCAAGTTTTACTGGTACACATTCTCCAGGGAAGCAGTTGACATTTTAAGGTGAAGCTTTCAGGAGGCAGTGAGCCGTCTTTTGTAAATGAGAAACCACTTTTGAAAACTCTTTAATACTTAATTTTTCTTAAGATATGTAATAGTGACGACAGCTTTCAATGGAAGGTGGAACAATGAAACTTTTGATCAATATATAGTTAGAAAATTTGGGGTGAATTATTCATATCTGTATTGCAGTTGCATGAAATGGAATGTATATTCTACATAAAATAGGGTGGTCTGTCGACAAGCACTTTTACGCATTGCAATCTTTTGTCTCTCGTCTTCTTTATGTGTACATGTACTTAATGTTAAGGGAAACTAACAACACAAAGATTACTACATATCAAACAGTGAAATCCAATAAAAAATGGAGAAACTAGAATTCTTGGCAAAGTATTCACAACGTTCTATTGAAAAGAATATTCTGTTGATATTTCATCAGGATTATTCCATAGAATTTTGCTGCAACACAACAAAAATTGCACATGTCTTTCATCTGTCATTTGAAGGGAGTTTTGTGGCATTTAACACACAGTCATTACTATTTTGCTTTTTATCT
>NMRB01000804.1:161965-184099 GCA_002633025.1 Notospermus geniculatus | reverse complement strand
ATTACTTGAGTCATTTCATAACGGGTCGCCGTCGCTGAAGTACGCTGGACTATGAATCAATTCCGGGAAGTCGGTGTCCAGATTTGATCGCGCGTTGGACGCCGATGGTCTAGCGTATAAAGCCTAGTTTATACTTCGACGCACGACCATCGGCGTCCGACGCACGATCAAAATCTGGACGCCGACACCATGAAGTAGGCTTATTTCGGAGTACAGATTTTGATCGGGCGTCGGACGCCGATGGTCGTGCGTCGAAGTATAAACTAGGCTTTAGCCTAGTTTATACTTCGACGCAAGACCATCGGCGTCCGGCGCCCGATCAAATCTGGATCAAATCTGGACGCCGACTTCCCGGAATTGATTCATAGTCCAGCGTACTTTAGCGACGGCGACCCGTTATGAAACGACTCAAGTAATAACAGCCTCGCGATCGGACGCCGACCAAATCGTACGACGGGGTCGGCGTCGAACGCAAGATCGCGCGTTGGTCGCCAGCGATGGTCGTGCGTCGAAGTATAAACTAGGCTTAACTGTCCACTGGCTGAAGATTCTTTATGACTTCGGCCCTTTAGGTTTGTCCCTAAGAGACTGCTGAGTTACATCACATTTAAAACTAAAATTCTCTACTCGGATAAGATAATTATTGCTTTCATCCCGAAGTACTTTATATATATCAGATGATGTCAGAATATAGGCCTATCATTCAATCAGGTGATTGTTGACCGGATCGATCGCTAGATATCAAAACTTGAACACTATGCGGGGAATGGGGTGCCAAGTCCGGCTCCACGCTATATTTAAATAGATAAGAAGTACATGTAATTTGGATATTTAACAAAATAGAATTTTTGGTTTTCGACTGATACTGCATGCACTTTTCTTATCCCGAAATCGTGAGCAGAGTAAAATGGACGTACGCATCTTTCCCATGATGTAGTAGATCGCTGCAACCAGCAGGCTGGCCCCTACCACCAAAATGGCGGGGGCTAGTTTGTTACTTCCTGATGAACTGAGAACATCAGATGCTTCCATCTGAAAGAGACAGCGGCGGATTAATGGTCAGACGTTACACGAAAAACTACACGAAAAATGAAGCTTTAAGTCGGTATCTGTGTAAACTCCCTACGCACTTGTGAGTCGCGCCCCCTTCGGTTTACTCGCTCTCCACAACTGCTTTACTTCGTGGAAGTCGCCGCGTTTGGTCAACAGATGGTGTCAGGGCCTGGCGCGAGTTTTACAGCCTATCAGCACGCTGCTTTCAGAACTCTTTGGCCCGTCGTTGGCAACGGATGTTCTTGTGCTACCATGGCTACGAACCGTTCGGCCAATGAAAAAGTGTCTTAGGCCAGCTTGGTTACCGGTAGCTCGGTGCTCTCATTGGTCAACTCTCTCTCAGCACCATCTGTAGACCAAACGCGGCGAATTTTACGAAGTTAAGCAGTTGTGGAGAGCGGGTAAACCGAAGGGAGGCGGTACACTAGTGCGTAAGGAGTTTAGTATTTGTGGGACGTTCATCAATGTACGCTTTTAACAAATTCGGCCCCAATTAAGGGCTCTTCACTCAAGCTGTTTTGAAAACTTCTCCGCTGGTAACATCTGGGTAACTGTCCACTGGCTGAAGATTCCTTATGACTTCGGCCCTTCAGGTTTGTCCCTAAGAGACTGCTGAGTTACATCACATTTAAAAGTAAAATTCTCTACTTGAGATAAGATAATTCTTGCTCTCATCCTGAAGGACTTTATATCAGATGATATCAGAATATAGGCCTATCATTCAATCAGGTGATTGTTGACCGTATCGATCGCTAGATATCAACACACGTACACTGACTACTTGACTATCAAGGGCCTACGTGCCTCGACACATGAAATGTTCCGGTGTCGTAGAATGTCATGCCCCCGATATGAGATGCCCCGCAACAATAGATTCTGACGGATTAAGGGTCAGCCGGGCACTGACAAACAGAACTTCTGTTACCAGATGTCCCCTGAACAAAAGAAGCGGGCATTTGATATCGGGGGCATTACATTCTATGACACCTGGTAGCCAGCTTGTCGGTTGTCGGGGCAGCTTGTCATGACAAGACATCTAAATGATCATACTTGGTCAAAGACGATGACGTAGGGAGCGAGGGCTAAGAACCACTGATTACCTCAGGATGTGTGTGGTGACGTAGGGAGCGAGGGCTAAGGACCACTGACTATCTCAGGATGTGTGCGGTGACGTAGGGAGCGAGGGCTAAGAACCACTGATTACCTCAGGATGTGTGCGGTGACGTAGGGAGCGAGTGCTAAGAACCACTGATTACCTCAGGATGTGTGCGGTGACGTACGGAGCGAACGCTAAGAACCACTGATTACCTCAGGATGTGTACGGTGACGTAGGGAGCGAGGGCTAAGAACCACTGATTACCTCAGGATGTGTGCGGTGACGTAGGGAGCGAGTGCTAAGAACCACTGATTACCTCAGGATGTGTGCGGTGACGTACGGAGCGAACGCTAAGAACCACTGATTACCTCAGGATGTGTACGGTGACGTAGGGAGCGAGGGCTAAGAACCACTGATTACCTCAGGATGTGTGCGGTGACGTAGGGAGCGAGTGCTAAGAACCACTGATTACCTCAGGATGTGTGCGGTGACGTACGGAGCGAACGCTAAGAACCACTGATTACCTCAGGATGTGTACGGTGACGTAGGGAGCGAGGGCTAAGAACCACTGATTACCTCAGGATGTGTGCGGTGACGTAGGGAGCGAACGCTAAGAACCACTGATTAGCTCAGGCTGATTAATGTTTGATATGAATTCAAGGCAGTCAAAAATGACACAAAGGACGACAATGACGGCAAACCATGGACAAAAATACTGGTTGGTTAAAGTTTATCGAATACAAAGAGAAGGTCACGTGACGTCTTTCACGGGGTTGGCAGACGTCGTAACACTACCGTATAAAATACAGTGAAAATGAATGAAATAATGACATGTTAATGAATGTGATGAAAAATATGAATTATCATAAAATTCAAATTGGGGAAAGTTGAAAATCACTCCTTACCTTTAACACTCTTCTTATGTATAATCCAAAAGGTCAAAATACGGGATACTAAAACTGAGTATTGTCTCAGTGAAATATCGACGGCCGTTTCTCTTGGAGTGACTGGGGACACACCGTCTTGTTGTTTATATACACGTTTGATCATTGACGTCACCAGCATATCACGTGATCTGCGACTTGTTAATGTTGGTTCACGCAGGCGGCGGGCGGGGCAACTCACAGAAGTGGTGCCTAGATCTGGTGCAAGACCGGGACATGTTGAGATATTACGAGGAAACTGGGGCACATCCAGGGTTGTTCCAAGGGATGACTACCAGGACTGGGCGATTTGTAACATGACGATGTGCCAAACCGAGGCGCGTGACTTAAAACATTAAACGACAGATTTCAGGAGGGTGGCAATATGCACACCCGTCAAATAATATTGGATTTGCGTCATATGTAGGAGGAAACCTTCGATTCGAAGACAAATCACTCCCACCATATAAACCCCTGCTTGTCTTATAACCTAAAGCAGGTGACAGACTGGCGCCCACCGCGGCACGTCGTGTAAGCGTTCCGCCAATCAGATTCGTCGGTATGTGTTCCCTGTTACTGCCTCCCTGATTGGTTGAACGCTGTCCAACGCGTTGCTCCCGCGATATTTTATTTGCATATCTTGTCATGTCCTGACTTTAACTGAATGAAGGTGATCATGCAGTCATGGCAGTGACATAAGACCCCAGCCATCATGTCAGTATGGAAGAGGCCATCTCAAGCTACCTCATGTTCCTCACTTGGATGGGGTCTTTTACTTGCCCTTGCAAAGGAACAAGGTACAAGGCACCAGGGCTTACTGTCTCATGCGACGGACTGGAAAGCCAGGGGTGGTCAATCCCATATGGACCGGAATTCGACTCCCCCCCCCCCCCCCCCCNCTTTCAGATATTAAGTTCAGGTTTTTAAAATGCGAATGTCTCTTCAAATGACCAAACTTTACACCCACTTGAGGCAAGTAAAATCATGTTGTATTGATTATAAAGATTGATATTTGTTTAAGCCTAGGTCACAGATCCACCGGGTCCCGTACGATTTTCCCCACCCAGCGGCTTGCTGTGGATTTTAGGGACTGAAACACGGATCTAAGATGAATTATGCCGAAATCGCCTCAATGGACAAGTGGAAATTAGACTGGATCAAACTGGGCACCGTAGAAATTGGCCAAAATGTCTCGCCGTACGGGCCCAGAGTGGATATGTGACTGGGGCTTTAGTCATGCTCTCGGTGTAACGGTACAGAGTGTCCCCCTGTAAAAAGTGTCCACTTCTATTGTTGAATGACGGAATAAGCGGTATGACTGTAGAAAACCAATCCCCAGAGATTAGAATGTAACAATAGGATCTTTTGTTCCTGGGGCAGTTTTTCCTGGGGACGTTCTTTCCCTTTACACCTGTAGGCACAAACTCAGTCCTCCTTACTGACCAGCTCACACTTGAAAAACAATGACGTTCACAGCACAAGTGGAAAAACTCTTATAACCCTGTGGTACGCACAAAGAAAATTCTTCAAAATGTCAACTAAATGCCTGATATATGTCTTTTCTTAATAACCTTTCAGTCTGGTCACTTGTGACGTTGATTATCTCAGGTGAAATCGAAAGAACCACTTGAACGATTCTTAGATCTTTTCTATCTTTAACGACACTGAACTCTATAAATCATTGCTTTGAGGGTTTTGTTTTCTTGACGGGGATGATTAGGACAAGGAGGTCTCCTGTCCTGAAGTAGGACACCACCGACGCCCTTCTTTCCTCCCCTCGAGTCATAGAGGGTCTGGGGAGAAATGCTTTGCTTGCCAATCACAAATTGACATCGACCTTGCGACTGGAAGCAACTACCGGCAATGGCGTTTCTGGCGACGGTGGGCGACTGGCTGGAAACAGCAGCAACTGATCAGATGTTCAAACAGGTCGATGTGCGCGCCCCGGCAACGCTATTGCCGGCCGTTGCAGAGCCAGTTGCTCATGTTCTACTCGTTGCTTCTAGTTCTCTTCAGTCGCTGTCGATGTGCGCGCTCTGGCAATGAATTTCCTTTGTTTGTGGAGCACACCTGGTCATGTGATGGAATCCCGAGTGGTCCGCTCGGAAGACATCGACAATTTCCGTGTAGCATTCAGTTCAGTTGCCTGTTCGATGTGCGCGCTCATTGAAGACTGGATTGTGCCACTTGCTGCCGCAATTACCAGTCGTAACCGATGTGCGCTGAACGCGCAAATCGATAGCGACTGTTGCGTTCAGTTGCTTCCACTCGCAAGGTCGATATAGGCTGTGAGATGAAAAGAAGGCCCTAATGACGATCGAAGCCGGTGTAACGCATCACGGTGTTCCCGCGTCTCAGCGTTTCCCTCATTGTTCGGAGAACGCTGTGAAAGAGATGGATACCAGTAGATTTTCCAGTGTTCTGCTATTGGAAAAAATATGGTCTGCTGTTTATTGTATGGAACACAGAGAAATGGGGGACACCAGTAAATGTCACACCGGCTCTTGTCTCAAAAGACTATAAGAAAATGGCGCCCGCCATGGAGGGGGACAGACCGAAATGTCACCCCGAGAAAACATTGTTGACCGAGGCCGCCGAGGTCAACAATGTTTTTTCGAGGGGTGACATTTCGGTCTGTCCCCCGACATGAAAGGGTGCCATTTTCTATATCGTACCGGTGTACATGTATGTGTCACAACCCGTCTCTGCGGCTGTGCCCGGCAGCGGCGGAATGCGTGAAGACGACATGGTCAACCACGATTTGAAAAAAAAATTCCTTGCTAAAAAGCTGTGTTAGTCTAGGCCTAAATGAGTTAAATGACAAAGGAAGTGGTAATATTCTTCCAAATGTGACAAAGTATCATTCTGTTAGGCCTACATTGCGTAACAGTACTGTTATAAACTTGGCAGTCCACTCCACGTGCCTAGCGCTGCTGCGATTGAACTTGGTTGCCAGGCGCTGACATCAACACGGGCTGTGCGGACTGGTAGGCCTAGAATTTATGACTGTTGAACATGCTAAATTCCCTGTATTCCACTCAACCTTTTTCATGTATTCGTGCTAAACATGCTGATACTACGCCAATCGACACCAGAATATGATTTAATCGAGCTCGATAGCCTAATATTCGACTTCAAATATTCGAAGCCGTCAAACGAAAAAACGTCCGCCATTTTTTTTCCGTGAGCGGGGGACATTGCATCTTAGCGGGAGACATTGAAAAATGTCCACCGCTCACGTGACGCGTCTCGGCCAATCATATTCACGGATTCTCTCTCGAGGTACGATATCTAGTATTGTCCACCATAACATGTATAATGAAATCTGAACTCAACGTTCAACAAGATGACATTGTAAATCTCGTATGGTTAGTTCCCGACGTGCTTTCTGAGAAATCGTTCCTTTTTTGTATTTTGCACCTGCTCAGTCCGAGGCCTCTTATTCATCCATGCATGAAGCGGTCAGAGCCAAAATTTCTCCAGCACCTCCATGCATCCTGACCTATCTACATCCCAAATCTGAGCCAAAAATATTCATGGGTTTGGGTTCTAGGAGATGTTTTAGAGATGACAACTTTTTTTTGAAACACCCTGTATAATACAATGGCTGTAGGCCTAGTCCCCACGCATGTTCTTGCGTTTTTCACTGCCTTGCTTCCTGGAACCGTTAGTGTCATGGCGGCGGTTTAGTCGATCAACGAATTTTTTCCTCTAAATTTTGGTAAAAAAGCATCGAAATCGGCCGAGTTAATCGGAAACTACGGGGAAACTTGGGTAAGTTATGTGTCAACTTCCAAATTGCGTTTTGATATGTTTAAAGTGAGTCAAAGTTCATAAAATATGGACTGTTTATTAGGTGTGAGTGTGCTACTCATAATGCACTTGGTCGCATGCATGAGCAGTGATGCGCAGTTGGTGAACTTTGGGTTTGAAAATCATCAAATTCTGTGCACGGCGTGCGGTTCATCTGACAGGAATTCCAATTAAATGGGTAGTTTCCTGTGTATTTTGTTGTTAATAGGGGCCTGTCTATTTCCATTAATTACATGTATTAGGCTACTTCATCAGGCCTCCTAAAGTGCTTTTCAGCATGTCCAGTCATTTTTGCACTCATTTTACCTTGCAATGGAACCTAACCACAAACCACAAATTGGCCAGTTACGTGTGCATGCCGATCAACGGCTGACCGACTTCTAAAGGCCCGTTTACACATGCAACTTTTCATATGCAACTTCATGCAACTTGTTGCATAAACCTGATGAGACCAAAAAGTTTCATAAAAGTTGCATGTGTAAAAGGACAGGCAACTTGTTGCAACTCGATCACGCAGGATGTTGCATCGATTTTTCCATGTGTAAACCGTCCCAGGTAGTTTGCAACAAGTTTGCACCAAGTTGCAATGCAACTTGTTGCAAACTACCTGGAACGGTATAAGGCCCGTTTACACTAGGTTGCACCAAGTTGCAAGTTGCTGCAACTTGCAACTTGTTGCAAACTACCTGGGACGGTTTACACATAGAAAAATCGATGCAACATCCAGCGTGATCGAGTTGCAACAAGTTGCATATCCGTTTACACATCCAACTTTTATGAAACTTTTTGGTCTCATCAGGTTTATGCAACAAGTTGCATGAAGTTGCATATGAAAAGTTGCATGTGTAAACGGGCCTTTACTCTGATTCAAGATAATCATGCAATCATGTGCACGTAACTGGACCATTTGTGGTTTGTGGTTAGGTTCCATTGCAAGGTAAAATGAGTGCAAAAATGACAGGACATTCTGAAAAGCACTTTACTCTAACTGCTGTCTGCTTTATCAAAATATCAAAATGGCTTCATTTTTTGATAAAGAAAGATATTTTGAAATTGATATTTTTCCGACTTTCCTAAAACAAGAATTTGTTATTTCGTTTTAGATATTGCCCACTCTGCCTGGCCTAGCCCCTATCCCCCCTGCCTGGACTGGAGCGATGGATGATCGTAGTAATCAATGCAGGCTTTGCGGCGACACAAACATTCGCAGGGTAAATCGCAAGCCATTACACTCGATGTCTTGAGCTCGCTTTCAACTTAAAGGTATTGCTAATGACATTCCAACAGTACATCCACCATTTATTTGTGAACCGTGCAAACGTAAACTGGACAGATGGTGGACGAAGGAACGTTATAAAAAAAGACAGTGAACATTCAACTGGCAAACTTCGACATTCCATCCATGGAAGTTTCAAATGGTGATCCAGGATGCTGGACAGTTGCGAAAGAAACCGTAAAAAATTACGGATGTCTTGTTATTCAGCAAGAGACTGGGTTACTTTTGATGGTGATGGACGATGATGGTTTTCCACTGAAGATGATGAAAATAAAGGATGACCGTAAATGGGAGGCAACTGTTCTTGGACATCCCTTCGTTGCAGGTGAAATGCCTGCGATTCTGTCAACGTCAAACATCGACAAAATATTGAAGGAATTCTTTGGACAGATGCCATGCTCTGGTATCACTGGATTCCAGGATTTGTGTAAGGCACTTGCACCCCATGGCAGAGCAGTGTTTTTATCTGGGAGTGGCAGTGTGGAAGCATTGGAAGATATGAAGTGCAATGTCCGCACCTTGGTTGTGCGACATGTGAACTGCCAACTGCTCTCTGCATGTGATCGTTGTGAAACATGCATGCAGTATCGCGTAAATCCCTGTGGCAAACGTGCGAGGACACTTACCACTCCAAAAACAGATGATGTCAATATTTTATCCAGCCATGCCAGAAATGATTTTCTTTCAAACGAAAAATTACAACAAAAACTTGCCATGTCAACCCGAGAAAGAAAGGCATTGAAGACTCAAACAAGGACATTGCAGGAGAAGATTAAAAGTGTCATCGAAATAGTCCAGTCGCAAAACCCCGATTTTCGAACAAGGCGTGACATTTTGCATAACAGCAATTTTTTTTGCATTTTTGATATCTCCAAATGACAGGGTTTCAGAATCCGCCGGGTGCCACTCTGGTACCCTTGAGCGTTTTGAGAAAATCCCGTTTCCATGGAAACCGAAGCAAAATTTCGTATATTTTGAAAAATGACGATATCTTAGCCTTTACAAATGATATTTATTTTGTTTAAGTGGCTATTGTGTGTTATCATAGGTCGGCTTTCTTTTTGGCGCATTGCCAAATTCCTGAAAGGTCAAGGTCATNGGATAGAGCCTGTCCTATTTTTCTCCTACGATTTCACCAAGTAATTACAAATCGTACCGTGTGGCACGGGGAAATATTTTTATTGTCCATAATTCTGCCTCCTTTCACGGACCAAGGCGCTTCATTTGTATCATCAACCTCTGTCATGTTCCTGATGAATATTATAAAATGTACATCATGTTCTGTTTTTTTTCTTCCAGTATAATGACCAGCCGATTAAATGGACACAACTTGTTGATCTTGTAGAGCAAGGTGGCCGGTTTCAAATGGTGAATAAAGTCGGTTATGACCACCTACACCTGACACCATCACTTCGAATGAAAGTAAAGCTCGCAACACAGGTAATTATCGCAGGAAGTTCCACATAGAGAATGGAAGTAAATTTAACACTAATAGTGGTACATAGGCCTACATTATATCATAAATAGATCAATAACCATAAATGTGCAACTAAACATTCGTGTTACTCATGACCTTTCTTCGTTTTCGTTTCGTAACATCCTTCACGCTCGATTGATTTACAAGATGTTGGGCTCAAAATGAAGCTGACATATTACTCTGCAAGCCCTGTGATTTTTGTTGTTATCCGTTCAGAGATAGCAGAGCTATAGCCATCGGAAGTGTGAAATTGGTCAAAAATCCCCGCGGCCGATGTGTTTCAGCTTCATCGGTTATAGAAACTGACGCCAGATGTCGCGCTGTTATCAAAATAGGCAAATATTTCCCTCACGGAATCGAATATTAGTTTGAAAAGGTTTTCATCGAAGGTTTCGATGCTATAGCTCTGCCCTGTGCAAACCAGTCATTCGCTGGTTACCAAATAATACGTATTCCTGACATACACTTTTGTAGGCAGCGCCGCCTTCGACTGCTAGTAGAACTAAATTTTGACCAAAATCGGAGGACACATCGGCCGCAGCCTTTTTTGTCATCTAACTGCAACTTTTGATGGCCATAACTCAGTGGTTTTTGAATGGATGAGGACAAAAATCACAGGGTTTGTAGAGCAGGATGTCAGCTTCATTTTGAGGCCAACATTTTGTAAACCCATGGATCATGAAGATTCTACAAAATGAAAACGAAGAAACGCCACAAGTAACATGAATTTTGAGTTGCACATTTATGGTTATTGATCTATTTATGATTATATGCGACACTTTCTCATGGCAATGATTCTCTTTCAGGTACTAAGTGCAAGTGTGGCGGATGGCTTCGAGATTGACAATCGTCACCACCACATCAGTGCGGAAGTTCGTACGGATGATGGACACCTTTTTTGATTGTTTAAATGTGTCCAATCGAACAGCTGGGCGGAGAAAATCCAAACCAGCGTGTGAACCATACACGTCTCCCGATGACTGGAAGTTCAAGGTACGTGTCAAGCCAGTTTTGCGCCCATCCATCTGAACAGCCAAATGTCGTCTATCAATGTACGGACAATGTACATGTACATCTACTAAAATTTCTCTTTTAATTCCTTTTCAGTGGCTAGAAGAAGATTTTCTGCGTGACTTCATCGATGATTGGGAAGCACAGGCACAGCGTACACCCAATCTTACATGCTTACACAGGACGAGAGGAACAGGCTTTGCCTCAGTAAGGAGACGCTTGAAGGAATCAGAATTACAGGTAATAATAAAATATGACAACAACATGAATCATTACAAGGGAGTTTAATCTCATTTTATTAGTAAAAATATTGTAAAACACATGTATATCATGGTGCGAACAGTATTTTACAATAGAGACACGGAGGCCATGAAGGCCAAGGTACAGTCATTGACAAAAGTTTACCTCCACCGTTGATCGTCCATAACTTCCTTATAAAGTGACGAAATTTGATGCGGTTTTCAGCAAATAATATTTAATCTCCAACACTTTTTCAGTCTCTGTTGCCTCGTAATCTCCTGACTTTTTCTGCAGCTTGGAGAGCTCCTTTTCCAGCGACTTTATTTCTTCTTCCTTTCCATTTAATAAAATCTGTGCATATGGTGTGATGGTATTCTGCAAGAGGTGATAAATTTGGAGATAGACGAAAGTGAACCAGGCACAGAATAAATGAAATACACATGAAACATTTCAGAAATTAAGGAAAATTCTGACGCAACACACTGACATGACTGAGAACACGTAACATTCGTGTTTCTGAAAGCTACATGTACACTTGCATCAGTGTGTCCAGAGGCCTTTCTTTGAAAGTTTCATCTAGACGCTGAGCCGAAACCCGAAACTAAGGATAAATGAAGCTGACCAAATACAGGTACACTCTGGAATACATGTATCTAAGGACCCGTACCTCACGTTCCTTATTTTTCTTCATGGTTTCATCAAATATAGTAGTTCCTTGTGTTGTTGTGTCAACTGTTCCATCAGCTCTGTGCTACACCTGATCTGCCTTTCTTTCTCATTCAGTTGGTCGGATAACGTCATGACTTGATTGACACGGGACCAAAGCTAAAATCAAACCAGTAGAAAGGAAATTTGTGATCAGCAGAGGCATTGAAACCCTTTTAGTAGCCGTCAAAATTATTCTGAAGAGACCATCATACCTCTCTCTCCATCAGGGCAATATTTTCATTTGCAGCCTTCAGAGCCTTCTCTATGTCGTCTTTGTTTTTTGCTGAGTTTTGTAATCTAGTCAGTGCGGACTTGATTTCAGTCAGATGTGTCTGTTGTTGGTTTACTGTTGTGCTAATATCCCTGCCGATTGACAGCTCCTGCAACAAATAATACAAGTTCTCTGTTAAGCTGGATTTAGCTGCACGCGGATTGCGGAACGCGGTAAGCGGAAAGTGCAATGCATTTCGCATACAACAAATCGCTTCCGCCAGGGATTCCGCGGCCCTATACCGCATTCTGCGTGTCAGCTAAATGCAGCTTTATTGTTTGATTGCTAAAGAGAAGACAAGCACAAAAATCGACACACAATATATACCCCAACCGGGGTACCTTCTTCAGGCTGGAACTTTACAATCCGAGACTCTAGAACAGACTGTTCTAGAGTTTCGGATTGTAAAGTTCCAGCCTGAAGAAGACCCCAGTTGGGGTCGAAAATTCGCAAACATTCTGGAAATTGACTTTTTATATATCATATATTGTTTGATTGCTGAACACATTATTACAACTTTAGGCAATGTCCAACAAAGGAAATTAAATGCAAGCCATGCCATGGGAATGATGTCGAAATGTTGATGATAGACAAGCTTTGTGGTGACCCCTTTGTGTTGCTGACGACATTGTTCAACTTACCTCATCACATTGGGTTTTCACTACTTCCAGCTTCTCTGAGAACTGTGACAGAGTTTCTTCCAGCGTGGTGGGCGAAGCCGTTGCCTGTAACGTAGTCTGAAAACAGGATATTGATAGTGACCAAGCTGACTGGGGATACAATGGGGAGGTAGCCATTTTTTTTCTACCATTTGATGGCGGTGCGACCGTATCAACGTTTCCACTGTGACGTTGTTCGGAACGTCAACGTCACACTGCCGTGACGTTGTGGCTTCATGCTCGCACACACATTGCCACGGCTATGACGTCCTCAAGACAATGGAAAGGCCTGATACGGTCGCAGCGACATCTTTCCGTGGAGAAGTGGCGATTGCTGTACATGTTCATGTAGTTAACTTATCGGGCTTTATCCATATTCAAAATTCTTATATGAAATCGATCCAATCTAAGCAATATTAACTGCTGATGTGTGATAATATTGTAGCCGTGAACATCATTACAGTCTTCCGTTTCTCTCAATGCTCAGGGGTGGGGCCGACACGGTGTAACGAGAGTGTATTTTCATTCATCTTACGGCCACACGATGGCGTGGCAGTCATCCAAACAACTCATTTGCGGCTTTTGACATTATGTTTCAGCTTTAATAAACCTACCCCGTCACTGGCCTCAGGAGATTCACGTGATATGCCTGTTGCTGGCAGCTCACTGGTTGCTGACTCATCGCTACCTGTAAGAGTAAAATAATTCATTGACCAACCTCATCTCAAAGACCGATTTTCTTTGGGTGGCTTCAATTTTAAAAAAGTTAAAGTTTGGGTTTATAGTCTGATATCAACAACGGTAGAGGTGTCATCCGACTTCACACTTTAACCCCAGTCTATCCTGAAACCTTTCAGTAGAACTCAGATGAGCTGCTCATTCAGCGCTACAATCCGAGCATTTCTGACCGGTACCCATTTATACACCTGGGTGGAGAGAGGCCAGTGAGGCAAAGAGACTTGCCCAAAGTCTCACGCCCAGTGGGATTCAAACCCGGGACCCTCTGACCGCTAGTCGGAGACCNGGAATTATACTTAAGATGTCTACTTTATTTTCTTGCTACAACATTGATTACAGCTTCTTCATTTCAGAATTATGTAACATAAGTTCGTTATTTCGCAGAAATACAGTGATTCAAAAGTTTACATACACTATACTTGTAGCATTGCCTTTTACTGCCAGAACCTGACTAGGACATCTAGAATAACCATTCACAAGTGTCTCCCAATACTCTTGGGGAATTTGGGCCCATCCCTCTTGAAGTAATTATGAAACTCAGTCGAATTTGTGATTTCTTGCTGTGACTCGTCTGTTATGCTCATCAAAAAACTTTTCAATTAGTTTTTAGCCCGGACTTCACGAAAATCATAAATCCTTCACCCGGATAGAAACACAGAAAGAAAGGCGGATGGACAGACATAAGACCAACTGCTCCGCTATATGGTTTCCGATCTTGATGATGGGTAACCATAGGCTAATTAATGATATTGAAATGTTGATGATGGAAAAATCTTATGGTGACACCTGCTGTATTGTGTTGCTGATGAAAACTGTTCACTGACATCGTATGAGTTTACCTCATCACACTGGGTTTTCACTGCTTCCAACTTCTCCGAGAACTGTGACAGAGTTTCTTCCAGCTTCGTGGATGAAGGCTTCTCTTCTGATTTCTTGGAAAAGGAAACATGGATTCAGAAACCACCAAACTGACTTCAGGTACAATAAAAAACGCCTTTAAGGTCAATTCATACTTCTCCGTTTTCCGCTTTGCGCTTGTCCATTCCCTCTGTTTATGTGTGGTACCAACAATAAAATTACTTTTTCTACCACGCATTCACATAGGAAACGGACAAGCGCAAAGCTAAATCGCTAAGTACTAAAATCATCGCAATCTTTAAAACAGGTTTAGTCATTTTAGGGATTTTTATATTACAGTTCAGTTTTAAATCTACCTCGTCATCAGCCGCTGGGATGTCTCGAGGTTCATGTGACCGCCGTCTTTCTGGCTGCTCACCAGTCGTTAAATCACCCTGACCATCAGCTTTTCTTGAATCCTCGCGTCCTGATGTAAGATAAAACTAGCTATAATCAATTGGAAACTCGTGAATTCAAAGGTAATTTTGAGTCGTATTTTAGAAGGTTTTAAAAGTCGAAATTTATCACAACAATTGTCCGTTCCAAAATACTTTTTGTGGAAACGTTCCATAAAATCTTATGACACTTTCGTGGAGTATTTCAACATGTCGCCAGATCAAGTGTTGAAAGGTTTGAGATTTGGTCATGAACGTTGCGTGACTGTGGCATCCGCACGCGTTCCAATCACTCGTCATGAACAGCCGTGACTCTAAAGTGGATTCTTTCATATAAAAATTAATGCTGGATTTACACTATGTTCCTGGTCACCACGGCAGCTCCGTTTGCCCGGAGCGTAGTGCACCGTGGGGTTTTGGCAATTTTTTTCTCTGTATTCGAGTTTTGTTAGGTCTCACTAGTTTCCTCACGGTCTATCACGGTATCCGTGACAGGCCGTGGGGGGAAGGGGCTGCTGAGTCCCGGAGGCTCAAAGGCGCACTACGGTTCGGCCCGCGGTCTACCAGGGATGCCCTCCCGGCCCGTCAAGTTCTGATGGGGTCCCTCACGTTTTCACTGCTTCCAGCTTCTCCGTGACCTGTGACAGAGTTTCTTCCAGCTTTGTGGAGGATGCATATAGCATTGTGTGTTTGGCTGCTAGGGAAATCGCCTTGACGTGGCACGGCAGGGATACTTATAAAAATAACATTTATATCATGCTCTACTGCTCCAGTGCTTACCAGCATTGAAAATTTGGGACTGGTATTCTTCAACTGTTGTGGCTAACGCACTTTCGTTGATCATATTAAAAGTTTCGATGAGCAACTTGTAGCCATCCTTGTTGCCGATGATGATCTCTTTTTTCCTGGGTGTCAACAAAACATGAGATTGACAAAAATAAATAAACTGTTAGTAACATAAATATACATGTAGACTCATCCATAAAAATAAACATCGTGATGAGAGTTTCCTGGTTTCTCTTAGCAACTCTCACCACTGGGAGACGCTGTGACAGGTTGTACCCTTTCATGACGTCTCACGGTTGCACTGTGTAAGATTAGGGAGTTTTCGCAAAGCCCCCGAAACGCCAACGGGAACGCCAAACCCATTGTTCGATGCCACGAAGAGACCACCGAACAATAGGATAGACGTTCGCGTTGGCGTTTCGGGGGCTTTGCGAAAACTCTCTATTAATGCGTGACGCACACCTGAGACCAAAACCACCCGCGGGGGGGGGGGCAAAGTACACTTCGTAATCACCTCTCTAAAACGTCAATGACAGCATATACGCTGTCCAGATTGGAATAATATGCGGGTAAAGATCCTCTGGCGTGCAGATATCCTTTCATTCTCACCACTCCTTCTGATGTCATCCCATTGACAAGCTTTTGAATAAGTTCAGCGTGAATAGGCTTCTGACGTGTGGTTAGGCCCTTTGTTCTCTGAAAAAAATGGGATGGAAGTGAGGTTTATCGGTAAGTGTGAAGAGAGTGCAAGAATTATGCCATTGTGTAAAATAATAGGCATTATCCCAGAAGATTTTGGATTGCTAATGTGTGCACTGTTTTGTTTTTGAGCACAAACATCACGTGAAGTCTTGATGTCATACGGGAATATCTGCGCTCTTCCAGGATCAATCATCAACACTCAAACGAACTTACTCTTGAACACATTTCCTGACAACACTGCTTACCTTGAGACTTTCATTTTCTTCCTTCGATCTCTGCAGTTCAGTGAATTCTTCTGATTGTGTCGCCCTCTGTGTTTTCAAATATGGTTATTATTTCAAATATCGAAGGATTCTCTTCAGTTGGGTACAGACATCATATTGCCCGCATATCTAATATGCAGGTGATCCACCGGCTATGATCCACACGAATCGTGAACACTGATCCACCGGCTATGATCCACACGAATCGTGAACACTGATCCACCGGCTATGATCCACACGAATCGTGAACACTGATCCACCGGCTATGATCCACACGAATCGTGAACACTGATCCACCGGCTATGATCCACACGAATCGTGAACACTGATCCACCGGCTATGATCCACACGAATCGTGAACACTGATCCACCGGCTATGATCCACACGAATCGTGAACACTGATCCACCGGCTATGATCCACACGAATCGTGAACACTGATCCACCGGCTATGATCCACACGAATCGTGAACACTGATCCACCGGCTATGATCCACACGAATCGTGAACACTGATCCACCGGCTATGATCCACACGAATCGTGAACACTGATCCACCGGCTATGATTTTTCGTCGTAAACTAGTCGCAAAGCCGTCGTGAACTAATCGCAAACTGATCGTTAACTCGTCGTAAAGTCGGTGGATCACCCGCATAGATATGCGGAAAATATGAGGAAATAATGCAAGGTTATAAATTCGACGACGACTTTGGGTTTTTCTCATGATGCCTGGATCTGGAGGCTCAGAAAGCTGTGTGGCTTCCCGAAATTGTAAGACTTACCCCACCAGAATCATCGAAACTGTCTCCTGTGGTCTCCGTGGGTTCATCTTCATCAGTAGGCCTACCGGTACTGCCATCTGAAAACAAATGCGTTTGTCTCAGTCACTTTTTGGGCTTGGGCTTTTTGTATCTAATAAGTGAAATAAAAACATCTGATATCCATTTTTGCTCAGGTCAGAAGGACCCTCAGGTCCTGCTAAAAGATGACTTCCAACCCCCATCCCACCTCCAACACCCCTAACGAGTTCAAGATGATCACATATGAAATGCAGGAGAATGTGGCAAGTCCGGTGTCATAGAATCTAATGTCCCCATCATTTGATGTCCCACCGGGCATCTTATATCGGATTTTTCCTGTTAAGACATGCCCCCGGGGGCATCTCATTTTACTAAAGGCCGCTGTACCCCTACGACGACGTTTATCTACTGTTTGGGTAATAGATAAACGTCGCCGTAGGGCCTAACCTGGAGATAGCGAAACCTTCCTAATTTCATCAAACGCTTTCGACAATCATTTCGGTCAAGTTTTTATGTAGGGCCCCGCCATACACGGTAAATCATTTTCATCCAATCTTTCACAAAATGGCATTACAAAAACCGTCCAATTGCATAACCTCCATTCATAAATCAATATTCGTAATCAGAAAACTCTAATTCAGGAGGGTTAATTGTTCAATAAATATCCATGCCCACCGTACACGGTCAAATTTTATGAATTCGCCATTCAAAAATTGGACCGGTGTCATAGAATGACATGCCCCCCGATAACATCGGTCGTCAAAGGCCGATATACGATGCCCTGCGGGCATCCTCGGGGGCATATTATTATATGACACCGGCTCTGGGAGGATTAGAAACTCATTTGGAAGTTAAAAAATACAAATTTCTTACCCCGACATCTGGGGCAGCTGTTTCCCATGATGTATTATACCGCTGGACCCAGCATTCCTGATGAACTCGTCACGGCTAAGGCCGTCACCTCAGATGCTTCCATCTGAAACAGATAGAGACGGAATGACCGGTCAGACTTCACACGGAAACTTAAACGAAAAATAAAGTTTTAAGTCGGTATTTGTTGGACGTACTTTCTAAACACAAATTTGGCCCCAAAAGGGCTCTGCACTCAAGCTGTTATGAAAACTTATCGGCGTGTAACATCTGGGTAACTGTCCACTGGCTGGAGATTCTTTATGACTTCGGCCCTTTAGGTATGTCCCTAACAGACGGCCGAGTTACATCACAGTCATTTAAAACTAAAATTCTCTACTTGAGATAAGATAATTCTTGCTCTCATCCTGAAGGACTTGATATCAGATGATGTCAGAATATAGGCCTACCATTCAATCAGGTGATTGTTGACCGGATCGATCGCTAGATATCAACACTTGAACACTGACTATACTTCACTATCAAGGGCCTACGTGCCTCGACACATGAAATGTCTGTGAGGCACCCAGCTTGTCGGGACAGCTTGTCATGACAAGACATCTAAATGATCATACTTGGTCAAAGACGGTGACGTAGGGAGCGAGGGCTAAGAACCACTGACTACCTCAGGATGTGTGCGGTGACGTAGGGAGCGAGCGCTGAGAACCACTGATTACCTCAGGATGTGTGCGGTGACGTAGGGAGCGAGGGCTGAGAACCGCTGATTACCTCAGGCTGATTAAATGTTTGATATGAATTCAAGGCAGTCAAAAATGACACAAAGGACGACAATGAGGGCAAACCATGGACAATAATACTGGTTGGTTAAAGTTTATCGAATACAAAGAGAAGGTCACGTGACTTTCTTGGGTTGGCAGACGTCGTAACACTGCCGGTGAAAATGAATGAAATAATGATATGTTACTGACATATGACATGTATGATGAAAATACGAATTATCATAAAATGCAAATTGGGGAAAGTTGAAAATCACTCCTTACCTTTAGTACTCTTCCTTCGGATAATGCGAAAGGTCAAATACGAGATACTAAAACTCAGTGTTTGTTTTAGTGAAATATCGACGGCCGTTTCTCTTGCAGTGACTGGGGACACACCGTCTTGTTGTTTATATACACGTTTGATCATTGACGTCACCAACATATATCACGTGATCTGCGACTTGTGTTAATGTTGGTTCACGCTCGGGCGGGGCAACTCACCGAAGCGGTGCCTAGATCTGGTGCAAGACCAGAACATGTTGATATATTACGAGGAAACTGGGTCACATCCAGGGTTGTTCCAAGGAATGACTGGCATAAGGACGTGCCAAACTGAGGCGTGACTTAAAACATTAAACGACAGATTTCAGGAGGGTGGCAATATGCACACCCGTCAAATAATAATATAATAATACATGTACATTATTTGATATTTTGTGTCATATGCAGGAGGAAACCTTCGATTGGAAGACAAATCATTCCCACCATTTAAACCCATGCTTGTCTTATAACCTGAAGCAGATTCGTCGGTAGGTGTTCCCTGTTACCGCCTCCCTGATTGGCTTTAACTGAACAAAGATGATCATGCAGTCATGGCAGTGACATTAGGCCCCAGCCATCATGTCAGTATGGAAGAGGCCTATCTCAAGCTACCGGTGCTCATGTTCCTCACTTGGATGGGGTCTTTTACTTGCCCTTGCAAAGGTACAAGGTACCACGGCTTACTGTCCCACGCGACGGACTGAAAAGCCAGGGATGATTAATCCTATGTGGACCGGAATTCGAACCCCGGCCCCCCCTCCTCGACAAAACCTTTCAAATATGAAGTTCAGTTATTTTTTAAATCCGCATCCGAATGTCACTTCAAATGACCACTTTCTATACCCACCCGAGACAAGTAAAATCATGTTACACTCATTATGAAGATTGATATCTATTCCGTCATGCAAACTCCCTGACCAGCTCACACTTGAAAAACAATGACGTTCACAGTACAAGTGAAAAACTCTTATAACCCTGTGGTACGCGCAAACAAAATTGTTGAAAACGTCAACTAAACGCCTGATATATGTCTTTTTAAAATAATCTTTCACTTGTGGCGTTGACTATCTCGGGTGAAATCGAAAGAACCACTTGAATGATTCTATCTTTGACGACACTGACCTCTATGAATCATCGCTTTGAGGGTTCTGTTTTCTTGACGAAGATGATTATCTCCTGTCCTGGTGTAGGACATGTGTCCTCTCCTCTTGGAGTACGGGACGGGAGGAAAACTCCTGCAAACTTGTGACAAACACAAGACAGAAACTGACTCGTTTGTTAGACAATTTGAAAACCTCCTTGAGAGACTGATGGAGACAAGGGTATTGAGGTTTTTCACTGACTGATATCACGCTTCTCATGCGACTCACATTCTGACCATTTGAAGGCGGCCATGTTTTCTCAATTCCACGTTCCCAGGAAAAACTCTCCAAGCGATCTTCTTGTAACATTCTACTCTTCCTTGACCTGTGAACCCTTACGTATATAGAGGCTATGCATTGACGTCATCAATTGACGTCATCAAATGACGTCATCAAGGGGTATGACGCCACGTGTTGGATGGAAAATAGCGAGGTTGCGCACTTTTCCGACTCCGACTCCGACTTCAACTACGAGAACGAATTGCAGTCCGCTGTAGACATCCTTGATAAAAACGATGTGATAGACGTTTGCAAATCGTAAAATGCCATAACTTTGTGGCAGAATAATTTTGACCAGTTATCGGAAGTGCGCATAAATCGCAAATATCATAGTCGTCATAGTCGTGTCTCAAAGTCGTAACGACTAGGATTACGACTTCAATATTCATTATTTACCCGCACTTCCGATTTACTAGGCCAATTTTTTCTGCCTTCAATTTATGGTGTTTGACGAATTGAAAACTTCTATCACATAGTTTTTATCAAGGATGTCCATAGCGGACTGCAATTCATTCTCGTAGTTGAAGTCGGAGTCGGAGTCGGAAAACTGCGCAACCTCTCTAATGGACGGAGCACGACGTGGTCAGATGCACTGCGTCAGCAACCTCGTTCCCAGGGGTCGTTCGCTTTCTGACAATATGGCGGTCGCGTCACGAACCCCTGGCATCAGCTTTGGATTTAACGCACGTGATTGGTTGACGGGAAACCGTCAAATATATCCAAGAATATACCCAAAGAAATTTTCAATATTTTGGATCAAACCAGAAGGTTATCTATATCCAGGTTTGATGATTTTTTGTAAAAAGAATTTTAAAAAGCACTGGTTAGTATTTCAAATTTATTATTTTGACTCGTGCTGCCACCTATACTTAGTCCAAGATTCCTGGATTAGCAACCGAAGCTGATTCCAGGGGTTAGTGAGCGAGTGGTCCGAGGTTGTCTGAGCGAACTATACCCCTGGGGACGAGGTTGCTGCGTCAGCATGTCACAACGTTCCATCCAACATGGCGTCACCTCGCTGATGACGTCACGTGCATAGCCTCTATATTCAGAAGATAGCATAACCTTTGACCTCTCACCTCACCGCCATAATAAAAAAAGGAGTCGTCCTCTATAAATTTCGCAAATTTTCGACCCCAACCGGGGTCTTCTTCAGGCTGGCACTTTCAAGTCGAGCCACGGTGTGTTGGAGGTTTTTTTCTGATACACACTATATGTAGGCCTATATTTAGAGAAGGTGAGCTGGTGAGGACACTCGCTCTCCCAAAATGACAGGTCTGATTTTTAAACTCCCGATTTCACTGTAATTTACGTCAAGTCACACAGAAAAAACACATCGAACCTATCCTTTGTTATTGGTGTTTTCATGGATCTTTCTAAAGCCTTTGACACCCTTGACCATGAAATTCTTCTGCACAAATTAGGCTATTATGGACTAGACTACTCTGCGCTTACATTGCTAAAGTCCTACCTTTCCTCTCGCAATTTGTTGACCTTAGCGGGACTCGGTCCAACATGAACTCTCTTTCTACCGGCGTTCCTCAAGGATCTATCCTTGGACCTCTATACTATTTATAATTTACATCAATGACTTACCCACTGCAAGCGACGTTCCTGAAAGTATTTTGTATGCCGATGACACAACACTCATTTTCTCT
>NMRB01000804.1:66126-151071 GCA_002633025.1 Notospermus geniculatus | reverse complement strand
GTGGGAGGGAGGCAGGTGAACGGATCGATGGGGACCGTGGCATGTGTGTCTGTCATAATTACGTGGACTGTTGTGAGGAGTGGATATCTGTGACACGGTCCATGTTGACAGGACGCGAGACCGTAAGTACATTATTTTTTTCTTTTGTTCTGTATTTGGAAGGGTGGGTCTGGAAAGCTGAGTGATGTTTGGGAGGGGTAGGCCTGCCTGGGGCAGACGATGTGCCACCCCACCCCTTCATCCCGAAGGGGGGTGGGGGGGTGGTGGGCAGGTAAAAAAGGCGAGGGATTCACAACAGACGACGAGGCATAAGCTGCTGTTCTCATAAGACAGACAACCTAACGACCGGGGTGAGGTTTTTCGCTGTCTAACGGCGTACTGCCGGTGTGAAAGGAATGAAGTCCTAAGAATTGAAGTCCGGGTTCCAATAGTCTGCTAAAGGTATGTTCGAATGGTTTCAAAACAAATCCAAATCCCCTAGGCCTAGTCTATAGTTGACAAGACGTAGCGACACAAATGACCGACAGCTGCCCTGTGATCGTTCAAGATGTTCTTTCGAGCCGGTGTGAAAGGAATCCAAGTCCCCCTGGAATCTAAGTCCGGTCTTATTGTTCAGCGAGGGATTAGAATATATGGCTAGAGAGACCATGACCGTTCGGATATAACCTATACAACAGCGGGCTATTGTTTGGAGGATCTGCATTCCTAGGACGCTGATTCCTGTCACACCTGTTTTACAAATTTTACATGTAATGAGGAACCGGAGGAACTAATCCATGACGTGGCGCTGATGAACAACTCAGTCTAAAATATGACGTCGAAAGTGAGGCTAACGTTATTTGCCATTTAATTCTGGAAACTACACCCAACTTCCAGCCGTAATATACCTGAAGTAGTCCATTGAATTTTGAATTTTACACGTTCAACATCAAGTATAGGACTGACTCAATGTATCTGAATGTTTTCAAGCGAAAATTCAAGCGGGAACATGTCGAAGTTTATCAATAAAATTGACTATTTTTAGCGTAAAGAACAGATCGAAGAGCAACGTCACTCATTCTGAATGACGCACGACGGAACGACGTGCGACGTCAAAGAGGTTTTCAACGTCGCGGCGCATGCGTTTTTGTGTAAAAACTGAGTTGTTCCCCAGCGCCTCCTTTGGGCACTCCGATTCCCCATTGGTGTCAAAAGGACACTTCGTGTTGTCGTATTGGGATCAACCAAGTTTATTTAATAAGTTGCGGTAAAATTTATTTTCCAATAACCCTGTCACAGTGAAAAGGCTCTGATGATTGGCCATTAACTAACTTGACAGACTGCGATTCTCCAACGCAGGGTTACT
Organism: Notospermus geniculatus; assembly: GCA_002633025.1. Classification (NCBI taxonomy): domain Eukaryota; kingdom Metazoa; phylum Nemertea; class Pilidiophora; order Heteronemertea; family Lineidae; genus Notospermus; species Notospermus geniculatus. The sequence goes on along the minus strand of NMRB01000804.1, from coordinate 149,726 downwards.
CCAATCCAATGCATTAATTGTCTTATAGCATCTTGTTGTCGGAGAGTGCGAAACGTTGCCACTCTCCAACGCAAGGTAAATAAAAATGTACATGTACTTGTGTTTCTGCTTACAAAAAGTTGACCTCTGCATGGAGTGTTATCATTCTGATATCGATTAGGAATTTCATTGAATTAATTTTGCGGTGACGCCGAACATTGTGACAGTGATTGATTAAGCTGCTACGTATATTACTTGCCCTCCCACCTCAAAACTACCGACGATCTTCTCTTCTACTCTCACAGGCAGAAACAAACGTTTTCGTAAGTAATACGTGACATATTTGAACCTCATTATGTTTCACACCATGCATATTATTCACACTTCATGAAACCATCGCACTTTTCACAAGTTCACCCCTGTGGTCATTCTGACCCGCAGCGGGGGTGCGCCGCGAAAGGAACAGCCGGCATTTCCGAAGGCCTCAACAGAGAGAACGCGAAATGTCAAACACCTAAACATTGAATGTGTACTCAAGCGAAACATTGATGACATAGGCCTAGTATAGGGCATGGATCAAAATGCGGCACAGGCCTTAGGATATTACAGTGTACAAAATGCCTATCAGAATTTCTAAGACATAATATTTCGCTATCTTCGGAATGGTAGAATTGCACCTATCTTGCTGATCGCTGAGCCACCCATGGACGCGCTCTGCTTGTTAAGAATGGAGATGTGTCCAGTCAGTTTCACGGACTACTTGTGGAAGAGGACTACTTAAGTTGCAAGAGGACTACTTAAGGTACAAGAGGACTACTTAAGGTGCAAGAGGACTACTTAAGCTGCAAGAGGACTACTTAAGGTACAAGAGGACTACTTAAGGTGCAAGAGGACTACTTAAGGTGCAAGAGGACTACTTAAGGTGCAAGAGGACTACTTAAGGTGCAAGAGGACTATTTAATGTGGATGAGGACTACTTTATGTGCAACAGGATCACTGATGTCTCTATCGGTGATGATTGAGGGTTAATCGACAGGAACTAGAGAGGTAGGCCTATAACGGATGACGGATCTTCTAATGTGGAACTACAGTATGTTTCAAGGCAATATGGCGATTATCTATTGACCATTAAGTGCATAGATATACGAAACAGATTTCGACATTTGTTTACCTTCAGGTCATTTCACTGTTCGTCATCACAGTAGGCCTACAAGTAGGCCCGACACCTTAATATTCAGTAATCAATCGATTTACGTAGTGTAGACACTCGCCAGGCCATTTGCCTCCAGTCTGTTTGATTAACACAATAACCCACATCAAACTAGTTTGTAAGATTTTTGTCTTCCGGCCAGAAACTAAGCAGTACGTGCAAGATACACGTATATTTTTATTGAATTGAGAAAGGTTGAACAAATGTAGAAGTTCAACAAGACACTTCAGGATGAAGATTATTTTTTAGGCCACCTCTGTATAAAAATACCATTTGGAATGAGAAACTACCGCCTTCCCCTCAACAATCAGACACTTCAGCCTTTCCCAAACAAAAAGACAACGTCGAAAAACAAATTCACACACCGATTACCAGTCTGACCAGCCATTCCATGTTTTCTACACAACCGTTGTTTGCCCGCTAATCATACATCGCGTCGCGTTTCTCTCATTCCAGATTTTAGATCATCACAACTAATGTCACGCGGGTCAAGGTCGAGATCAGTGTCGAGGTCAAGGTCACGGTGACGACATGTCTACCATGATGGCGATCAGAGAGTAAGTCTGCCCTCTATCGGTAATTGTTCAGGTTTGCCAGGGCATGATGTGACAATGGAAAAGTTGTGGCTCAGCCCGAGTTTAAGACAATCTTCGTTGGTGCATACGGCCCTTAAAGTGTCCCGACGCAGGCCCTTAATGAATAAGGGCCAAGATTTAACGAATAACCTAACAGTTTTAACGAAATAGTTTTAAATGATTAACAGTAACAGAGCTAATGTTACGCCATAGCTTTATTAAGGCATAAGCACAACGTGTAACGTGAGGCATATTTTTGTGAGACGGAGTTGGATAAACAGTGGTGAAATTTTCGGCGAGATTTTGTTCGGCGAGATCTGGGGAAATATTCATAAAGAAGGGACTTATACCTCGGACATGTCGAGAAGGTAGAGTTGACATATGCGGTCATTGTGGTTGCATGATTGTATGGTTATCTCTATGGTTGTATAGTTGTATAGTTAAATTTTGTCAGAACTGCCCGTTCATTTCACGCCCGTGTTGTGTAAAACCATCCCATCACCGCCCTTTTATCTATTTGTAGATATATGGGGCCGTATTCAAAAAGGGTGTTTAACACTTAGACGCGTGTAACTTCGTCAAATGCATGGGTGGATTGAATACGGCCCATGTTCAGTTATTTGTACGGAAGTTCTGTTCGATAAAGTTCAAATTTACCATGGCCTATATTCCCAGTTCCTTATTGAAGAAAGTTGGCAAAGGTCTCCTCGGTGAACCTTCTAATACATATCATTGTATGTTGTACCGATATAAACCTCAACCGAATTGTTAACCATTCAGGGAAACTATTGAACACACATATGCACAAGAAGAATGCATATAGACCTAGGCCTCAATCGAAACAACATTTTTCTCATTTCTGAGGGCATTGTACAAATTTGTTAAAGCGCTCTTCCGCGTGAAAGTTTCTTCTCAATGGGCAATGCATGTAGGAGATTTGAGTCATTTGACCAATAGGAGTCGCTACGGCCGAATGGGAGACTTTCCTGCCGTAAGAGGCCACTACTAGTTAGCGTTCTGAAATTTGACGTCACAGAGAAGAAATGCACGCGATGACGTCATCCATAATGACGTGGACGCCGTGGCTTACGTCTGTGATGTCAAATTTTCTGACGTTCTAGGATCGCTAACAGGCGCCCTCTAACGGCAGTAAAGTATGTCATTCAATGCCTAGCGGACCCATTCATGGTTGACTTACCCAATCACGGTGAAATCCGTCGTTTCCTGTCGTTATAACTTCACCTAAATCGCTTGTTCGACGCTGTCAAACTCAACTCTTGGTGTTTGTCTTTCAGAGCGCACGAGTTTGAGAAACACCCCAAGGCTGCCTCACGCGGGATGAAGGTCCCTAATACAGACGGTGTGGCCCTAAGGAGAGCCTCAAGACGCCCTACAATCACCGGCGGAGGCGAGGGCGCCAACGTCGCCAACGAACAGGCCGGTGACGTCATATCACAAGCAGATCGGGGCGACACCTATTTACAGACGGGCAAACGAAACGTTAGCTACGAAAACACATTCAAAACGGAACCGGACACGAAATTTAAGGTCAAAGCGATTGAAAGTTTAGTTAATAATATTCTTGCAGATCGGCTTAATGACGTCACTTACGATCCAGTAAACTGTAAACGCTTGAGTCAGGAGTTGGCTGCAGTGATTATGGAGAAGATTAAGGCACTTGCCATCAAGAGGTATAAACTGGTAGCTGTTGTCTCTATAGGTTCCCTTAAAGAACAACCTGGGATGCAGTTCGGGTCTCGATGCCTCTGGAACAAGGCCACCGATAGCTTCGTCAGCATTAAATATTCAAACGAGTCCCTATTCGCCATCACCATGGTGTATGGCCTTTACTACGAGTGATGACTGGACCAAGTTCTCAAAGTATGTGATAGAAATTCAAAAGGGACCAAAAAATTGGAGGATTCATGCGGGGAGAGTATTATGAGTGATGTGTGTGCATTTTTGTGGACGAGGTTAATGGAGGGATGTGAAGATGACGTCACGACGCACGTATAGTGACGTCATGAATTTTGCGTCGGCCGACCACATGGTCCTTTAGACGGCTTTTGTTGCTAAGGATTAGAGGTTTAATCAAAATGTGGATTTAGGTCGGATTTAAATAGCTGAGTGTTTACAAGGGAACCCCTGCTCGGACGGACAGGGGCGAAGAACTCGGGAGCTGATCTACCCTGATCCTTAGTTTAAAAGACTTCACATTAAATTATACGTATTGACCCCAATATCTGTGCTGTAATAGGCCTATGTACAAAATGTTCGGGAAACTTACCTCAAGTTGGCTGAAGCACAATTTCCGGAACAAGTCCACAAATAAGTAGACTCACTTATATTTCAACCTCGTTCCGAGAGGAGGTATTTATGACCAATATTCATAACAAAATATGGAAAAAACCGGTATTTGAAATCAGGGGACCAGGCTTTGTATTTGCATGTCCCCCGTATGGTGGTCTACACATGTATTATCGTACTAGATAATTCTATAGGCGTTAGCTGCACAGCGTAATTTCCTGCATAACTTTTTATCCCGACAGGGCGGCGCTGCGAGCGTTGTACCGAAGACGTGTTCCACAGGTTCGCCATTACTGAAAAACTTGGCTGTGTACGGCTGACATAACCCATCCTGTAACCATGTAGTTATGACACCCGTGTTTGAGATACGGTTCGTAGTGGCTAACATAACATTTTTTTTTTCAAAGTACAAAACTGTCAGCGCTTCTGTTCGGTGACCTCGTACCCAGGAGCCTAATTTGACAGAATGTCAACAACCTCGTGCTTATGATTAATCACTGGAGTCAATTCAAATCTCTGTCTCACAATAGGTTGACAGTTCTTAGGTGTGAAAATCTGTACATAGGCGTATGGTGACCTACTGCCAACTAAGATTGAGACAACTAATATGTATACATTACACCTGTACACGGTATTGGTTCTCAAAATCTCTGTTACATTCTCATTGGCTTTCGCTAACCAATCAGCAGCTTTTGACGGGATGCGCCGAAAGAGGGCGTCTCACGACGCAATTGGTTCTGAAAATCTCTGCTGCATTCTCATTGGCTTTGGTCTACAGCGCTAAAACCAATCAGCAGCTTTTGACGGGATGCGCCGAAAGAGGGCGTATCACGACATAGACAAAACCATTCGAAGGCCGATTTTGTCAAAATATAAGGGTGTGGAAATTATACATATAGGCATATCATCGTTTGATAGTGGGAGCCAGGAATCGGAGGATCTAATATTTGAACACGGGTACGAAAGCAAATATGAATCACTTTACAATATTTTTTTTGTTGTTTTTCGATCTTTTTCCGAAATAAACATGGAATTATTGCAGAATATATTCTTGTGTTGCTCCCTTCGTCGATGACGGTAATTGACAGTAACTTAATTGATATTGCCAATTGGTGTTGATTGACAGATAGTGTGATGACTGACGGGTTCGAGCCTAATTGGCCAGTCCTGCCGCCAGTAGTCAGGAAACTAACTAAAAATTGATTGAAAAAAAAACGCCAAACATTCAAAACAGGTGATGAGGGGAAGCAATCCACCTTTCATTATAACAAAAGCAGCCGGAGATTTTCTTAAAAGTACCACCCCAGCCAGGGAACGAACCCGGGTCTCCCGCGTGGCAAGAGGGGACAATCACCACTACACCACCGGACATTCTACAACAAAAAAAAACATGTCACGAGTTGGTTACTTTTTAAACGTTTTATTTCTTAACAAAACGAATGACGGTGCCAACCAATAGATCAACTAATTATCAAGTAAAACAAAACGAAAGCGCCCTCTTTGATTTAAAAAAAGAATCATAGAAGACGCTGAACGGTCACTTTAGACTACCGGTAATATTTATACCCAATCTATCAATCATAAAAAATCAATAAACATACTCGATCAATAATGAACGATCGATCAACCATTCATACACAGAATGTTCAATGTACAGAGTTGCGCCCTCTTTTGTTTATAACCCAAACAAAGGCAATTTTCTGCGTTCCAGGACCGACGGTGAACTGAATGCAGAGCATTCAGCCTCCATCTCCTCCAGAGGCCGCCATTAGCCTAATAGGAGCTGTCAGCGAGTTGACCACTAGGTGTCACTACAGCCCAATTCAATGCATCTAGCGGACCCAGTCATTATCGATCGAGCAGCAATCACGTAGATTTTCCTGTACATTGGCAAAGTTCCAGATGGAACATGATGCTGAGGATGATGATGATTGGTCCGTTAAGATTTTGCTGCCATCTGTTGGCAATATGCGCGGCTGACTGCTCCCATTGTCGCCTACACCATTTTAACCTGGGAATCGCCACCACCTCTTTCAACTTTTACATGTATACCGAAGAGTCGGCCATCTTGAATGAGCTCCCGTATTCAGTTTACCTTTTGCCGCGTTCCAGCTGGTGCGCCAGTTGTGGTTGTTGTTGTCGTCGTATTGTAAACATGTCCCCCCCCCCAAAAAAAACCATCATGGAAATAGGCCAATACTTCGACTCTAGAACAACGAAAACAGCAGAACGAGGGCGGAAATGAAATTGAAGTGAAGAAGAATAACCTGGCTGGACCAGGTTTAATGAATCAGATATCTCCTGTATGCAGTCTACACCATCACGGTAATGGGTGACTGTACATTCGCCTGTACAAAATGTAGGGCCCAATTTTATAAAACTTTTAACTTCTTTAAAAAACGTTTAATTGAAAAAAATCGGCCATATTCATGTTCAACACACATAACTCGATATATTCAGGAAGAATTTTGAGTTTTTTTTCAATGCTGAATTTGTACACAATTCTGGAAAAAATGTATGTCGATGTGGTCTCACAGTACAGAATCACGGTATACCGTGATGGTGTACACTGGTATGCCAATGCCCACTTTATTGTATGGCGGCACTCAAAAACGTAGAGATATGTTTATTATGGCCTCCCCTTGTCGGCTATATTCGTCAGTCTTTTGTAGGGAGAAACTGGCAAACCCGAACCAGGGGTGGGGCAGTGAAAAATAGTACAAGGTATTTTGTTATGGATCTATTGAACCACTACTGGCGCATCAGCAACGTGGGATGATGAAAGACGAATTCAGTTACAAGAGGTCAACTTACCATAGACGTACATGTACCTCAGTCTTCTCCAATCACGAGGACAGATACCGTTGTACCCCAGAACGAAATTTCAGCTTCATATAGCATTGGCTTACAACCACATGTATTCACCACACTTAGGGGCTCTCCATTTCATCAACCTGTGGCCTGTGGCAGTGAAAACGTAATGAGTCCCGCATTTACAGCAGGCACAGGTCTAACTTTTTTCAGAGCGGCCATTTTTCTGTGCGATTCCCATTGTTCGGAACACACCGGGAAACGGACTTGCCGTTTGACCGTGTGTCGCCCATTGTCAAGTTGCCGCTTATTCCGTCAATCTATTGTAGTGTCACACTGGCAGACGGACCTCACTGAAACCACACCTGCATGTCGGCCGAACCATTGTTCACAAACCCTGATTGTGTCTGCGTAGGCCCCCTATTGTTAATTTCGCTCAGTCCTCATCGGAAATGCCCCGAAATCAACACTCTGCCGTTTCCTATGATGTAATACACTCTGTTAAATGTTTCTCAACCAAATGAGCCTCGCTCACGCTTGCTGCCAGGAGTGAAACCCCAATATGACGTCACGAGGGTTTTCCCAATCGTGGGGCCCAAATGGGTTGGCATTCATCATGCATTGTGTTCGCACGGTCATACTGGCCCAGCTCGCAGTGTCGACTGAATGTGTCCGTGTTTTTCCACACGGGCACAATGTATGAACAACCCCCGGGGAACAACCCCAGTCTTGGTCATGTACCCTAATTAGCATAACAAATTGGAAGACCACTCGTCATAAATGAAGGTCTCGGTCCATATTCATAAACATACTAGTACTTACAGGACCACGGTATTGCCACTTCTTGTCGACAGCCGGCGCCACCAGCGGTGATTGCATCATTCTCCAACACCATACTTTTACCTTTCGCCCCAGTGTTGGAGAAAGTATTATTATAAATGCAATGCATACGTGATACCCTCGGATCGAGAGTTTACATGGGGCGAGGTTGATAAGTGGTAGTTTGACAACATTGTCAATAGAGGTCTCCCTTAACGCGGGTATGTTTAGCGCAGGGTGGGGAAGGAATACTTCTCTTCTTGTCTTTAACAATGCATCCAGAGAATCTCAGCTCATTCACGGTCGTAGTTGCGAAAGGAGCGAGCGCGAAGCCCTGGGATTCTCTGGATAACAATGATAAGTGTCACATAGACCGGCACATAAGCAACACGTCCGGAGAGCGTTCAACCAATCAGGGAGGCGGTAACACGGACCGAAACACCTACCGAAGAATCTGATTGGCGGAACCCCTGCAGGACGCGCCGCGTCCCCGCCAGTCTGTCACCGCCGTGTAGTTTTATGAATATGGCCCCTGTGGGTCACAACTTATTACTCCGTTTTACCGACATGGCCAACTTGGCGCTTTCCTTGACTTTAAAAAAACAGCAACACGACCACTTGTTAGATAACAATAATTACACCTAGGCCTAGATTACAAATATCCCGTTTCTTTCCGAAAAGGGCCTTGACGGCAAAGGAAATCACCAGAGATTCACAAGATGTAGACACACATTCATACTTTATACACAAAACACTCAAGGGGTAAAATTACAAAGGGTTTTCATGAAAAAAGGGCCCATATTCACAAATTTTCGAAGGAACTTTGGGTCCGTCAGTGACCTGGTTTCGTCATAGGTCCAACACGCCCAAAATGATTTTAGGGGGCTCAAGTTTAGTGTAGGCCTGTCAGTGGGAGACTTAGCCGTTAGAGGCCGCTTCTTACTGGTCCTATCAGTCCATGGCCTCATACGTCATCATGGATGACGCTGTGGCGCGCGCGTCTCTGTGACGTCACATTTCATGACGTTCCAGGACAGCTAACTGGTGGTGGCCTCTAACGGCAGGAAAGTCTCCCATTACTGGATTGTCTCGAAATGATTGCATGAAACATATCTGTGCAGGAAAAAAGTTCTGGCCTATTTTTCAAATAAATAAGTACAGAAATATTGACCAAACTATATACATCACATGGAAGAACTTCGCGATTGGAAATAGTTAACAACGCAACTTCTCGCGTGATAATGCGAGAATATTGCGATATGATATGTACAGGTACTTTCCAAATAAACCATCGTCACATGCGAGAGTTGGTGACATATCTCCAACTCGTACGAACCCTGCGCTGGGAATCGTTCAGTTCAACCTCGTCTCCAACATAACTACAAAGTGCAGTCAACAGTGCATCTAAATCCGCGTCGCGGCGACAAAATGCGGCCCGAGGCTCAATTCGATAAAAATTCCTCCACGCGACTCCATTCTACGATCTAATGAGTATTTTGCTATCTGTGGCGATATACCCTCACGGAAGTTGCCGAAGTTTGGCGACGATGACGTCATACGGTCCGAAACCCTGTCAAAGATATCCATTTTCAGCTTTGATTCAAGAGTCGCTCAAGCTCACTTTGTGATTTAATGAGTTTCGGCCCACTTTTTGCCGGCTTCGGTGACTTCTCGGTCCGCTGCCGTTGCTGTGGAGACCGTGACGGGGAAGTCGACGGGAACTTCTGTTGCGAGGTCGGCATGAGAGTCTGCGGCCGCGGAACACGTGGTTTGTGCCCCAGAATATCCAAGATGGCGTCCACCGTGGTGCATAGATTTTGCTCGAAAGTTTGCATACGACTGAAATAAACACGAAAATAATCTACCTGCAGATTGCAAAAATGATATTGATGGTCGAGGTGGTGTCTGCAGGAAGAGTCGCCTGTTTAAATTTAAAGTTGGTGCACAAATTCATTTCAAAAACAAAAGCTCGATCCCTAAATGCCAGGCGACATCTTGCGGCGGCGAGGAACCAATCTGGAGCAAATGTCAGTAGGGGCTGGTATTCATAAATGTCAGCAAATGCTTTTACTAACAACAAAACTTGAAGTAAAAGCATTTGCTAGCTTTTATGAATATGAGCCAATCTTACTCGTTTATGGCTTCCAATCTGTCGTCAATGTCCGTCAAACACGTGATTCCCGATTTGACCGGATGTTGCGCAATCTCGTAGTCGATTGGCGAGTGCTGAGAGAGTGGCCCCGTACTGGAGCTAGACTTCGGGATGTAGGACGTCGAACTCGATATCGAGGCTATGGGTGAAAGACCCGAGTGCGCATGCGTGCCGACTTGGCCTTGACTGGCTGTGAATTGTGGCGGCGCATGCGTCTGCACATGCGTTGTTCGACCAGGAAGTGGATGGCTGGGTTTTGGTCTTTGGTGCGGCTGGCTGTGGCGGCGGTCTCGTCCGGAGACTGTGTTTATGACATTATTGACGGTCGAGAGGGCGCCTGTTTAGCGAGGAGAGGGAGGAAGGGGGTTAGTGAGGATGTATGGAAAGATGGGTTCAAAATTAGAATCTTTTGAGGTCAGTGGCAATCTACGAAAGCAAAATCACGATTCTGAAGTGTTAGTACTAAAACCCCATCACATAGGTATTCATTGGAAAGCTCTCAGTGAGTACTTTCCAATGAATACCTACTTGTCAGCACTTTTTACGAAGTAGGCATGATGATATAGAGGCTATGCACGTGACGTCATCAGCGAGGTGACGCCATGTTGGATGGAACGTTGTGACATGCTGACGCAGTGCATCTGACCACGTGCTCCGTCCATTTTCCATCCAACACGTGGCGTCATACCCATTGATGACGTCATTTGATGACGTCAGTGCATAGCCTCTATACTCACCTGTGATGGAAGAAAGCGAACTTCTCCGTTGCCTTGACAACGACTTCAACATTTCTCGCGAGGCCTTCTCTGGCGAGATTTCGAGGATTCCGCCAGGCCGTCTCGCGGGTTCTCCGCGAGATTCTGGTGGTGAGACCTTCGGTCGTTCCACGCTGGCACTGCGCCCGCGCATGGCTGTCTTCCGGCGAATTCCACCCTTGCTCCCACCACGCTGCAAGCCTCGATGTGGGTCTTCTGAAAATAGTTCCAATGAGAGGCGAATGAATTTCGAATCAAATAGTGGAATAATGCCGATCAAACCTGACAAAATAGAGATTTTAGCAGTCTCATGTAAACGGCGCCAACAACTGTATTTTGATTGAAAAGTTTTCTCAAAACACTAACTTGAGTTGATTTCCTGAGTGGGTTGACCTCGTCCCTTGCACTGGAGCCGAGGTCGCTTCTGACGTATGAATCTCAACGTCTCATCGTCAAGTTTGGAAGTGGTCGTTCTCTGAATGAAGTCACCCTGGAATTAAATTCGGCAACTTAGGACCATTAGCGATGATTTGCGATTGGGACTATCTTGGATGAATATTTTGTGATTTCGGCGGGAAACAGGCACAGACACATCTCCGCTCATCAGGCCTGAACATCTCACACTGTCTTTATTAAAAGGTTTTTGTTGAAGTTCAGAAGAGCACAGGGAAACTAATTTATCATCCTAAATAGAAGACCTGATATCCTCAGGATGCTAATTTATACCAATCTGCATCCGCAAACGTTTAGAAATCTACGTAGGGAGGAAAAAATGATTTGAAATTCTTCTTAGATTACAAACTGCGACACTACGATTGGATAGCATGGTCAAACGCTTCAGCCAATGAGACACGTTTCGACGTATGACGTCACAGACGGCCAACCAATCAAAATATGAACAAAGTAACGATGTTGACCAAATAAGGGATAGGAGAAGGAAACGATGATTGGTTAACAGTGTTATTCACAACATCCAATCAGGGTTAGTTGCATTCACACATCTACACATGAAATAACGTCGTCATCATCATGAAGTGATGACGTAATACGTCAAATAGTAATGTATCATGCTGAGATTGTGTATGACGTCATCGACGTCTGTGAAGTTCGCCGATCACTCATCGGCATGTCGACCAAGAAATTTTTGTGGCATCTCCAAAATATTTTGCATTTTTGTAATTTTTTGCAGTTTTATTTTATATCCCTGACTGATATTTGAAAATCTGCACTATAATCCTGAGTTTAAATTGTACTAAAACTCTGAGAAGATGACAGCGCTAAGTGGGAGAAGTACTTCGTAGCCTATCGATCGATTATAGCCGTTTAACTTTATCCATGTTGCTGGATCAAACCGGTACTTGACCTTCCCTCAGTAATTCTTGGAAATAGACCGAGGGCTATGCTTACAAAGGCTGGTATTCATAAAAGTTAGCAAATGCTTTTACTTAATATTTGCACAGCAAGGTCCAATGTAAATGTATTGCAAAACTTGAAGTAAACGCGTTTGCCAGTTTTTATGAATATCACCCAATATTCAGTCGAGAGCCATATGCCAAATACGGTATTATAATGGTCTGTAGACAATATTGCTGGGGGAATAAATGTACAGCAGGAGGAAACCGGAGTGCCCGGAGAAAATTCTGCTGTGAGTTGTAATAATCTTATTGGCTTGTTGATAAGGCACTTTTCTCAACCGGTTATAAAATGAGGGATGAACCGTCCAATATTATTGCACTAGGGATCAAAATGAGCAATAATATTGTCAATCTTTCTCCTACCCATCATGCCAGAGGCACATGGCCCATTTTGGACCCCATATTGTGCAATAATATTGGGTGGTGTATGGACCGCTTCAGGTAGAAAGGAGGATGTGCAATGAGATACATGTATGTGAATGATTTTAACGGAATGTAGAAGAAAACCGGCTTTGTCGTTCACGTATTGTAGTCCGAAAAGAGAAGACTGAGCTGAAAAGAGTTGACTGGGCGAGTCAATTGCCCACGATAGGGGTGAGGGGTAGGAAGAAAGAAGAGCAGGGTTTGCAGGCAATGAAGACAGCTGAAAGGGAAGGGACAGATGAAGTAAGATATGAGCATGCGCAGAACGTTGCCATGGTGATAGATCGAAGAATTGGTCAAAGGTCAAGGCCAGTGAAGAAAAACGAATTTACGACCATTTATATGATTTAAAATGCCGTGAAAAAGATTTTATTTTGTGTGCTTTGATTAAAGTAATAATTCGCCCTCCCTAACATGTGGTGACGTGTTTTTTTTGTAGAAAAGTAAAAAAAAAAATAACGACGCAATGTAATGTATACACCTCATGCCGAATATAGAGATATCACGAGTCGGGAGGCCAAAAATCGAAAAATACACGGAAATTTGACCATTTTATACCGCGAAATAAATCTTTTATCGTCGCCATCTCATCCTCATTTTGTTCACGCAAAATCTGCCGTGGAACTCGAGTGGAACCTCTCTATTAAGGACACCTTTCTAGTCTGGACGCAAACCCGGTTTTGGGACGAAATCGTGACATTAATTCGAATAACAATTTTTTTTGATTGACAAATGCTGTCCTTAATTGAGAGGTGTCCTGATTAGAGGCTTGAAAATGAACAGACGTGGTCAATTTTTGTGTCCTTACAGAGAGGTGTCCTCCTGGCCGAGGTGTCCGTTAAGGGAGGATCCACTCTACAGGTATATTGACATCTCGAGCTTTTTCATACAACAATACGGTGAGCAAACAGTGCGCGACGTCAAAGACGTTAGCGTTTACGTTCATCTTAGGCGATCTAAACCTAACTATTTTCAGCTTCTTAATACGAAGTTATGAAGTAGAAACAGTGACCTAATTCATCTTGGTATAAAGTCAAGAAGACCTGCAAACTATGGAACCTCACTATTTTGGACACCTTGGGACAGACAAACGTTATCCTCCCTAATTGAGAGGTGTCCGGATTACTGAGGTCCACAATATCAAGTTTGGAACTGAAATTCCCAGGAGGTGTCCTGATTGCAGAGGTCAAGACTGGTAGAAACGATCGGTACCGGTGTACCGTGTTGTCCACAATAAAGAAGTGTCCGCAATGTGAGGGTCCATAGTCATAGTTCCGTGATTTTTCGACATTTTTATTAACACTTTCACTGCCGATGTCACATTTGTCAAATCTGACAATTTGTAAAAAAATTCCAGAAAATACCTTATCCTCATCATACAAAAATCAAAAGAGAGAGAGAGCACAAAAATTGACACACAAAATGATGATAAACAGGAAGTCAATTTCCAGAATCTTAGCAATAGACCATTCTCCATGTTCTCAAATTCCCAGATCTGCGCACTTCCTCCGAAATTTCAACCACAACCTCGATCTGAAACCGGGTGACGTGACGCAATCCATTATTCAGCAATGGTCGAGTCTGACGCAACGTCGTCGACGTCACTGTCGCGGGGCTGTCTGCGTCACGTCATTCTGCTTCAGATCGAGGTTATGGTTGAAATTTCGGCGGAAGTGCGCAGATCTTTCTTGTTTGCGTCAGTTTGAGAACGGTCAATTCTTCAGGCTGGCACTTTCAAGTCGAGCTACCAGACTTGAAAGTGCCAGCCTGATGAAGACCCCGCTGGGGTCGAAAATTTGCTAAGATTCTGGAAATTGACTTCCTGTCTATCCTCATCATAAAGATATTCATTGGAATGCTCTAAATGAGCACTTTCCAATGAATACCTATGTAACAGGGTTTCTATTCCCTTTCAGAATGATTACCGTTTTGAATTTTTTTTTTGTTTTTTTTAAATATGAAAGTACCACTGGTAGTGAAAAGGTTAATAGTGTATACAAAATAAACTTGCAATAACTCAACAAGTCATAAAGTGTGTCGATCATCAAATATTAGAGAAGTTTCGGCTCAGAACGTCTGCGTTACGGATACGTAAGGATGCCCACAATGAGTATGACTCCCATTTTGACATGGCGGATGAAAAGAGTTACGTAACTTTGTTAAAACATCAAAAGTTGACATTTCTTCCTGACCAAACGTGCACCAATTTGGTATAAGCTAGAGGATAATACTCAGGTTGTATGCCTGTTTACTCATGTTGTATGCCTGTTTACTCAGGTTGTATGCCTGTTTTTATAGTTGAGCATAACTTCAACCAGGGAGTCGAAACATTACATTGACGAAATGACTCGTGAAGTTCACAACTACTTATCCGTTTCCCCAAACGTGCGCTTGCTAAACGTCTCTAATATCAAAATACACGCCAATGCATCCTCTCGACTTATAAAGTGCATCAAGAAGTATTATCAGATTTCTTTCTATACTTTACCAGAAACGGTCGATTTTCTTCAGGCTATAAAAAAGACGATAAGCTTAGCCCTGGCTGTCACCTAGGCCTAGGTAAGGGTTCCTTGCTGTCACCTAGGCCTAGGCGAGGGTTCCTAACCTTGGCTAGACCTGAAGGGTTGCTAACCACACCACCATTGATCATCTGGGTTCGACCGAGATAATGTTCTTCTCGAAACAAACCCTCAGAGAAAGAACCGCCATTTTGATTTTACAGAATCATCAGTGCTGCCACCTATAAATAATTTGTTGGTTATTATTCGTCATTTTTTACGTGTCATTGACCACAGTTCTGCAGGACCTAGAAGCCGAAATAAAAGACGAGGACGGACGGCAGGGTGGGGCAACCATTAACTCAACCTCGGCCACAATTATGGAAATCAATCTCGTTCCTAGGCGGTCAGAGAAGCGCCACCTATCGCTCACAAGCAGACGTACTGTTGACGTTGTCGTCAGAGCAGTGTTCGGAATATTTGCGTCTATTTCCACAGCGATCTCGTTGATATTATTTTCCGTCGGATCCTTAAACTTGGCCGGATTTTTCCGAACTTTCCCGAATGGTCACCGAGGTCAAGTAAAATGGAGGAAATGTGCGCACGCAACTACTGCCTACGGACCATTTCACTTGACTTTGCACGTGACCGTGTGTACTGTACATTGATAATACATTAATCTCCTTGACACGCAGGTCGTTGCATACAACATGAAGTGTATTATCCAATGGAAGCCGGCGGCTGTGGCTCACTGCGCCATCTAGTGTCAGGTAAAAAGACTAGGGGTGTCGTACACTACGCACATATTGTACATCAGCAACCACAGGACAACACAGAGGAATTTTTTGTAAGCGTTTTGGGCGACAAGATCTGAAAATATCACGGAATTTCACTAAAACCTCAAAAGTTTGAAGAGTGAAATTAACACAAGATATTATTCAGATGCATGTCGCCCATGGTAACAAGCAGAGGACGGGACACCGTTTACCAGGTCAAGGCAGGTTTTCCATGCAACACGGTGGTCTATAAAATGCGCCCTTTCACCAAATGACGAAACGAAAAGATGGTTAATCCAGAATCCCAGAAACGTTGCTAAAAATCAAGCCCCATCTCCGCCCTCCCATTATAACCAACGACAAATCGACGTTTCATCCCCAAGAGGATACCAGGAATAACAAACAGGTATGACATTTAGATCAGGTGGTGTTGGAATTTTGAGGTTGTAAAAGGTAAAGTTGCCCCTGAATAGGCTTCAACTCATGACAGCTCAACAATTCCAACCTTTCCCCCGCTATCGCTACTAACAACGTTTTTGACCCCCCCCCCCCCCCCCCCCCCGTTATTTCGAAACCATTAACGTTTTGCAAAAATCCACCCGGCGCACATAAAAAAGGGGAACAATAAGATATGACGCCACCTATTGAGCAATCTAAGAAGCAGTGAAACCTTACCGCTGCGTGGGTCTTGGTGGGAAAGAGGGAAAAGAAGGGTAAGTTATAGAACAAGACTTAAGGGGGTTACATAAGGCTCGGGCAGGATCTGTTCAAGCTAAAAGAAACACTATCAGAAAGCTATCAGAAGATTCGTCTAAAATATCGAGAAAAAAGTTAAGAGTAGCCCCGACCGGAATTACCCCTCAAATATCGAGATTTCCTTGCAATATCGGGAAAATTCCCTGCAAATATCAGGAATTTTCCTAAAATATCAGGAATTTTCCTAAAATATCAGAAATTTTCCTACAATATCAGAATTTTTTCCTAAAATATCAGGAAAATTCCAAGGAACATCAGGAAAATTTTCCTAAAATATCAGAGGATAATTCTCCTAAAATATCAATTCCACTAAAATATCAGGAAAATTCCACTAAAATATCAGGAAAATTCCACTAAAATATCAGGAAATCTTTCCTTAAGGATAAGTTCAGCAACAAGTCATGGCATCTTTGGCTTGAGAGAACGTCAACAACCTCATCGTGTGGGAGGAGAGGAAAAAATGGCTTCACACCTGTGGTGAGTTAAGTGGTGAATGGTTCGTGCAAAAAACGGAAGTCACTCTTCGTTCCGGACGGGTCCACGTTTTATAATACATACCGCTCTGAGATTGAAGGTCACGTGGAATTTTTCTAGGAAGCCTTCAGCGAATTCTGGGTACATGTCCAACACCTCTGATAGATCGTCGATCTCGATTTTATGTAGGTCACTGTAGGACAGTGCACGGACACAGTAGTTGGACTTCCCTGGTATCCCGCCCTTATAGATGTCCCGGATGTTCTCACCAAAGATGTCATCTTTTCCTGGATTAAAAAAGAACATCGGGCCGGTGTGACAGGGATCTAAGTCCCCCTAGAATCTAAATCCGGTTTTAATGATCAAAGAGGGATCAGCTGACACCACGTCTATCTTACCAATATGCAAATGATCTTACCTAATATGCAAATGATCTTACCTAATATGCAAATGATCTTACCTAATATGCAAATGATTATACCCAATACTTCCAAGTTCAAGTTCATTGCAAATGATATACAAATGATCTTACCCAATATGCAAATGATCTTACGTAATATGTTAATGATCTTACCTAATATGGCCATAACGATATCATCCTTGAGTATTTCAATCGACCCTCTGGCAATAAAATAGATGGCGTCGAGAACATCTCCTGGGTGTACTAACGTGTCGCCAGGGGGCGCGTGGGTCGATTTGAATTTCAATGATAAAATTCTTAAACAGCCTGAAAAAGAAACAACCAATGGGTTTGTATCTTAGCTAGCTTAGTATCTGTCGTAATACGTCAGTGTTATAGAAAATGACATTTGCAAGAAATAATCTTTCTAGTTGGTAGGTGGGGAATACCAGGATGCCACGCATGCGCACTCGCATTTAGTCTGGGAAGATAGATTTTCAATGTAATCTTCCCACCAGCCTTCCATGATACCGAGTGCGCATGCGTTATTTCGACGAATTTCCCTAGCAACGATTCAAGATGGCCACCAGCGAATTCGACCTAGCAACACCTCGTTATGCAGCGGATCATGGGGCTTCATTGTCCGTGAGAGGTGCCAAAATTCTTTGACAAAGCCAGAACACGGAATTAGCAAGTCTGTTTGGTAGAGTAAGCAAAGATCCCGTGTGTCCGACTCAGCTGACGTCATGCGATCATAGATACCTACTCGTTGGTTCTCAGAGTAATCACCCCGTGGAGTTCTTGGGCAAAACAAAACTGATTTTAGTTAGGAAAGCTTGCGACATCTGATCAAAGGAAACGGACGTGCTGACACCACAGAATGCCGTGCATTCAAACAACTCAGATAACGTAATCGACGTGTCTCAAAAACAGAAAGGAGCGAAGCGAACTTTCAAGGCAAATGAGGAACCTGCAAAATACCGCCACTAGGAGGCGCTGTGAGCGGTTGTGTCACTTTTGTCGACGTTTCGTCCGTGTTGCACTGCGTCAAAGACGTCATGACGCGACGACATCGCGTTGCTTTGCACTGTTTTAGACGTCTTTGGTACAACCGCTCGCATCGCCGCCTATCGGGATAAAAATTGAAGCGGGGGTTCCTCATGACTGTAACGACAGGAACCGGCGTCTGTCTGTCTGTCTGTCCTCACTGGTGTATCATTGCCATCACCTCAATAGGTGTCGCTACTGGGTATGGCTCGAATGTAAGTACCTCATACTGGTCTTTCTCACCAGATGGCGCTCAGACTCACCTGGACTTGCGCCCTTGAATGCGCAACAATTATTTAACAGGTTTCTATTGAGGTGTAGACATATGTCGGCTTGAAGACAATCAGGGAAGTTCTTAAGAACCTAAAAAAAGAATAAAAATGCATGCTAAACTATAAACAGAACACTAGCGACAGTGATACCGTAGCGGCGGATGTGGGAACTAGGTGGCTCTTGGTTGACACGCAGCCAAATGTGGGACAAGCACAAGCATGTTTTGTGATGTAGAAAAAAATGTGTATTAAAGGAAAGATTTCATGATGAAATGCACCCTCGTCCCATTGTTACATATTTCTCTCCACTTGATCCCTGGACCCGAGGTTGAACTTTGGAGCCATCGAAACTGAAAGACTATCGATTTTGCTTAATGACTGCTTGACATGTGGCCAAAGTGGGAACTGCTCATTTTTTGGTTCCTAGTTTGTGAACACCCTCGTGTTATTTTTCAACACCAGACGGCGCATCCATTCAATAAGTCAACGTGTGCTGGCGAATGAAGTCGGGTATAGCGGATCAAGCGGAGATTATGGTTCGGAAAATAAACCTGTGTGTTCGTAAGTGTTATTTCTACACTGTGTGGTTCCAAATATGCAAATGAAACACAAGGCGGTGTATGCAAATGAGATGACGTCATCATACCTGGCGATACACCCTTAACCGAGAATAACTGACTGGTAAGAATATCTTTGTACAAGTGTACACAGATTTCTGTCTGAACGTTATCCGGGATTGTCTTTCTCACCTAGAAAGACAGCGACCAACTTTATTCAATCATGAACCTGCAAAATACCGCCGCTAGGAGGCGCTGTGACGGTTGTACTTCCATATTTGACGTCGCGTCCTTGTTGTTCTGCGTCAAGGACGTCGTGACGCGACGTCATTGCATTGCTTCGTTCTGTTTTAACGTCTTTGGCACAACCGCTCACAGCGCCGCCCTGGCGGGATAAAATGACAATCCTCATTCAGGCTTGAAGCTGAAAATTCCAATAATTTGGTTAGTAGATACCATTAACATTCAAAAAAAGCTAGAAACAACACAAGATGCAAAAATTCTTTATCAAACCTGACCCCGAGTGCTGAAATAACATGAACTAAGGTAACATTTAAATCTCGATATTAAGTTCCTGAGCACATTATTCCTATAAGGTTGCTCCCTCTCACTAAGCTCTCGACTTCTCAATAACAGTCTAAACTATTCGAAAATCTAAAATAAAAGGCTACATTTATTGGAAAACCTAAAATTGGAAGGTCACATTGAGAACTAAAATTGAAAGCTTTTCTTCTGAATCATCGTAGCCAAATTTTTCTAGACAGCATCATTTCTGTTCGTTGTTTCTATAAACTAATTTAAAATAACTCAAATCTTCAAAACAAAATAGGTTTTTGAAACAAAAGACCGGCAAATAATTAACCCTCTCACTGTCAAACATGGAAATATAGATGAAGGACTGTGTCTAAACCCTGTCATAATTGGAAAGCTCTCTCTGAGTACTTTCCAATGGCTACCTATGTGACAGGGTTTCTGCAGGGTTGAATCATTGTCACATAGGTATTCATTGGAAAGCTCTCAGTGAGTACTCTCCAGTGAATACCTATGTGATAAGGTTCCCATAATTTCTCAGAATCTGATATAAATTTTATTTGTTGGAAGAGATTGTCACAGACAGAAAGTCCAAGGCAAACAAAACAAGTTCTATTTTACGATGACTCAGTCCTGCCTAGCATCAAATTACTATCACTAGAAAACGCCAATACAGGTTTTTGCTAACTTACAAGATCGAAATTCACCGTACACGAGGTCGAGAAGCCGGTTCAATCACACGTGCAGCACCAGCCTCGTTCTGAAGTCAAGTTGGGTCACGTGATGACTTGGAACGAGGCTTGGAGACCTGAGAGCCTCGGTTTCGTCTCACTGTATTGGCGTTTGCAGGGTATACACATAAACAGATGGATATTTATAACAAATATACATATTTTTAACGTATTTTAACAAATCTGTAGCCATCAATATTATTATGAAGACTTTACCCGACTCTAACAGTTAGCAAGAGATAAAAAGTCACAATATTTATCGAATGCGCGCTAGTTTTACGAACTTGCGTCGAGTGAGTGCCATCTATCGAGCATGTCTATAACTCACCGAAAGTGGGTCAAGGTCAACCCGACCGGTTCGCTGAAAAGTTGGCATGAGGTAACAAAAGAAAGAAACGGGGGAAAATGAAAGGGTAATAAAGGGAAAATGAAAGGAGATTCTTGGACACCAGGACTGAACGAAAATTAAAGCCGCACTGTATTCAATTCAGAGAGTCCTCACGGTCGCCGACATAGCNCATCGCCGCCTATCGGGATAAAAATTGAAGCGGGGGTTCCTCATGACTGTAACGACAGGAACCGGCGTCTGTCTGTCTGTCTGTCCTCACTGGTGTATCATTGCCATCACCTCAATAGGCGTCGCTACTGGGTATGGCTCGAATGTAAGTACCTCATACTGGTCTTTCTCACCAGATGGCGCTCAGACTCACCTGGACTTGCGCCCTTGAATGCGCAACAATTATTTAACAGGTTTCTATTGAGGTGTAGACATATGTCGGCTTGAAGACAATCAGGGAAGTTCTTAAGAACCTAAAAAAAGAATAAAAATGCATGCTAAACTATAAACAGAACACTAGCGACAGTGATACCGTAGCGGCGGATGTGGGAACTAGGTGGCTCTTGGTTGACACGCAGCCAAATGTGGGACAAGCACAAGCATGTTTTGTGATGTAGAAAAAAATGTGTATTAAAGGAAAGATTTCATGATGAAATGCACCCTCGTCCCATTGTTACATATTTCTCTCCACTTGATCCCTGGACCCGAGGTTGAACTTTGGAGCCATCGAAACTGAAAGACCATCGATTTTGCTTGACTGCTTGACATGTGGCCAAAGTGGGAACTGCTCATTTTTTGGTTCCTAGTTTGTGAACACCCTCGTGTTATTTTTCAACACCAGACGGCGCATCCATTCAATAAGTCAACGTGTACTGGCGAATGAAGTCGGGTACAGCGGATCAAGCGGAGATTATGGTTCGGAAAATAAACCTGTGTTCGTAAGTGTTATTTCTACACTGTGTGGTTCCAAATATGCAAATGAAACACAAGGCGGTGTATGCAAATGAGATGACGTCATCATACCTGGCGATACACCCTTAACCGAGAATAACTGACTGGTAAGAATATCTTTGTACAAGTGTACACAGATTTCTGTCTGAACGTTATCCGGGATTGTCTTTCTCACCTAGAAAGACAGCGACTAAATTTATTCAATCAGGAACCTGGAAAATACCGCCGCTAGGAGGCGCTGTGAGCGGTTGTACTTCCATTTTTGACGTCGCGTCGTTGTTGTTCTGCGTCAAGGACGTCGTGACGCGACGTCATTGCATTGCTTCGTTCTGTTTTAACGTCTTTGGCACAACCGCTCGCAGCGCCGCCCTGGCGGGATAAAATGACAATCCTCATTCAGGCTTGAAGCTGAAAATTCCAATAATTTGGTTAGTAGATACCATTAACATCCAAAAAAAGCTAGAAACAACACAAGATGCAAAAATTCTTTATCAAACCTGACCCCGAGTGCTGAAATAACATGAACTAAAGGTAACATTTAAATCTCGATATTAAGTTCCTGAGCACATTATTCCTATAAGGTTGCTCGACTTCTCAATAACAGTCTAAACTAGTCGAAAATCTAAAATAAAAGGCCACATTTATTGGAAAACCTAAAATTGGGAGGTCACATCGAGAACTAAAATTGAAAGCTTTTCTTCTGAATCATCGTAACCAAATTTTTCTCGACAGCATCATTTCTGTTCGTGGTTTCTAACTAATTTAAAATAACTCAAATCTTCAAAACAAAATAGGTTTTTGAAACAAAAGACCGGCAAATAATTAACCCTCTCACTGCCAAACATGGACAGATGAAGGACTGTTAAGTGCATAAACCCTGTCACATAGGTATTCATTGGAAAGCTCTCTGTGAGTACTTTCGAATGGTTGAATCACTATCACATAGGTATTCATTGGAAAGCTCTCAGAGAGTACACTCCAGTGAATACCTATGTGATAAGGTTCCCATAATTTCTCAGAATCTGATATAAATTTTATTTGTTGGAAGAGATTGTCACAGACAGAAAGTCCGAGGTAAACAAAACAAGTTCTATTTTACGATGACTCAGTCCTGCCTAGCATCAAATTACTATCACGAGAAAACGCCAATACAGGTTTTTGCTAACTTACAAGATCGAAATTCACCGTTCACGAGGTCGAGAGGCCGGTTCAATCACACGTGCAGCACCAGCCTCGTTCTGAAGTCAAGTTGGGTCACGTGATGACTTGGAACGAGGCTTGGAGACCTGAGAGGCTCGGTTTCGTCTCACTGTATTGGCGTTTGCAGGATATACACATAAACATATGGATTTATAACAAATATACATATTTTTAACGTATTTTAACAAATCTGTAGCCATCAATATTATTATGAAAACTTTACCCGACTCTAACAGTTAGCAAGAGATAAAAAGTCACAATATTTATCGAATGCGCGCTAGTTTTACGAACTTGCGTCGAGTGAGTGCCATCTATCGAGCATGTCTATAACTCACCGAAAGTGGGTCAAGGTCAACCCGACCGGTTCGCTGAAAAGTTGGCATGAGGTAATAAAAGAAAGAAACGGGGGAAAATGAAAGGGTAATAAAGGGAAAATGAAAGGAGATTCTTGGACACCAGGACTGAACGAAAATTAAAGCCGCACTGTATTGAATTCAGAAAGTGCTCACGGTCGCCGACATTAGCGTAGTGTAAACTGTACTATGCTCTATCTGAATACATAAAGCTGACTTTACATCGGATGACACGCGACACGAACACGTAGGCGAACAATGGCTTCACAAAGGATTCATCCCATGAAACATTTGTTCGCCTGCGTGTTCGTGTCGCGTGTTATCCGACGTAAAGTCAGCCTTAGAGCTCTGCCTGCAGTTTTGTTCGATGTGTGCTGAAAAGTGGGGCTTCATTCTTTGAAGTACCGGTATATCAGGCAAGAATTTTGGGGACCTTCACGAGGCTATGAGACCTCTACCTGCATTCTCTAAACACTTTGAAAATACATGTACCATAAAATTCAATACAGTGGGGCTTTAGAATACAGAGGAGTTTTAAAAGGATGAATTTCCACTGCACCAAAATGTCAAACAGTATGAGCAAGCAATAACCGTGATAGGAAAATCGTCTGCAATGCTTGAAGATTCAGCAACCCTGTGACGTCACCGTTGTATCCATATCCGTGACGTCACAAGTGTAAGAGCATCCAGTCTGATTTATAAAAATCTTATAAAATATTGAAGAAAACCAGGCATCAGAACACCAGCCCAAACCACTCGAAATATGAGCCAAACCCAACACTGCTTACGCCTATGTCTTCTTTTCTCATCTTTTGGAAGATAATGTTGAAATCTGTTATTTTTACGCGGTGTTACAACTAAACTGATACACTGCAACCTCCTGTTAACCACCGGAAGTATGGGTGTTTGACCTTTGACCCTATGACGTCTGACGTCACTGGCGAGCAGGGAAATTAAACAGTGGCTTGAAGAAATTCCGCCACCTGACCTTGAAGCGGAACCTCGGTGACAGGATCATCTCTGCTACAAGACCAAGTGGTCCTGTTGGCGAGGTTCATTTCTACGTGTCGGAGTACACTGTGACAGATGATGGGGAGATCTTGTTTTGCGAGGTTGGACCTGTCTCCGAGGTTGGTCATTTGGTTTCAATCGCGTTCATATTGTAAATGAGGAACCCACATAACTTTTCATCCCACACCTGTTGGTCGGCGCTTTGAGCGGTTGTACCGAAGACGTCAAAAACACAACAACGCAACGCAATGACGTCGCGTCACGACGTCATGACGCAATGCGACACGGACGAAAACGTCGAATAAACGGTACAACCACTGACGGTGCCTGGCGGCAGTTCTGCAGGTTCTTCATTCATTGGAAACAGTGGAGTGATCGGGTGAGTTCACATTTCCTAGATTTGTTTCCTAGATTTGAGATACATGTACATGTACAAGCTATTTCAAGGTACTTGTTTTTGGTATCGAATATTTGTGTCAGACTCGCAATGGTTTATGTAATAAAGACACATAAGTGAACGAACCAGGGTTATTTTGATCATTAGTATATCTCTCCAAATCCCTGTGATTTGTCAATAATTTGAGCTCATTGTCCCTGTGACGAACTGTTTCCAGGGAAACCCACCGGTGACCTATCGGTAAGCTGAGATCAAGGAGCGACGACTCCAAGGTATACGACCGTGTATTACATGCTATTATATGCAATGAGCACAAAGATAATTGAGGTCATGTTAGGGTGGGACGGCAAAATCCGAAATCACCCAACACTGGACCTAATGCACAATGCACAAATTGTACATATGTTGTTCTGCTGTACGCGGTGATTTGGAAATCAAAGTTGACGTGGACACGAAGGCAGTCAGACACAGAGGCGGTTTTTATTTGACGATCAAATGCCGCGTACTCTATAAGCCCTGTAATCTCGCAGACGACAACAGAATGTTCAATACGTCTCGGGTGACAAACAGTGCGATTGATAGAAAATATATCTATTTTAAATTCAAATCGACTCTTGTAACCTGAAGTGGCGAGACTTTGTACAGCGTCAAAATCTCGTGAGATTTCTAGCGACAAGAAGTGAAACAAGGAGTCAGATGCCAAAATCTCGCGAGACATCTAACGACGAGAGGTGAAATAACGAGTCAGATGAAAAAATCTCGCGAGACCTCCAGCGGATCTAGAAATGAGAAGTAGCTTTCTGACGTCTCGCGAGAAGGAATCTTGTGACGAGAACTAAAACAAGCGGACGACGATTCTGTTGATCACGTTGACAGAGATTCGTACAATATTCCGTTCTGAAATCTCGCGAGAGACATCTCGTGACGAGAGATGAAACTAAAATGGCGAACACTAAGCAAACAACGACTACAACTTACGCTGTTCATGTCTATTCCGTTTGTATAAGACCACGTGTGTTGATGTGATTCCTGGAGGCGATTGGCTAGAGTTTTAGGGATATGATGAAACTTGATGAACTCCTTTATACTGGTCTGCCTCTCATGATACTCCTCCGTCCCCTGGTACAATCGTAACATGATTGAAGAAACGTTTCCAAATATGGCGGCGCTCATCAACGCTGTGGAGATAGAAAATCAGATGTAGCAGACGATATTGTTGTTGCAGTCGTTAGATTATTGACGGATTCCGTCACAGCCGACTGGGCCATCATAGCCCTGCATGCACAAAACAACCACGGAGATGAGATAGATGTTTACTGAATTGCCCCTGAGTGGGGTTATTGTAATTCTTTCATTAATACTACTTATACAAGGCAAGGATGAATAAGCACGTGAATTTTGAACAGTAGGAAGTTTCGTAAAGCCCCCGAAACGCCAACGCGAACGCCAAACCCATTGGCCGATGCCAGGTCGAGGACAGATGTTCGCTTGGCGTTTCGGGGGCTTTGCGAAAAATAGGGAGTTTTCACAATGCCCCCGAAACGCCAACGCGAACGTCTAATCTTTTGTTCGTGCTCTCTTCGTGGCATCGAACAATGGGTTTGGCGTTCGCGTTGGCGTTTCGGGGGCTTTGCGAAAATTCTATTGCATCTACGGGCACGTGAATTCGCGTGTGTTAACTAGAATTCACGGGTATTCTGTGACGCCCCTGGTCTTATATACTTACACCCTAGAAGCATGGCAAATATTGAAAAGATCTTCTCTGCGTTCGTGTTGGGTGCTATGTTCCCAAAACCTATACTTGTCAAACTTGTGAACGTGAAGTATAAAGCCGTAATATATTTTGTCTTTATATCCGGTCCTGATTGCGTATCGTTCACGTAATAATGCATATTCGTATTATTGGCCAAGTAGTCCAACCAGCCCACCTTACTGGATAAAAGAGGGCGCTCGATGTAAGCTATTGCATAGAAAATACAGGCCAGCCAATGAGCGATGAGCGTGAACGTTGCCATTAGCAACAGTAAAACAGCAGCTCCGTATTCGGAATATTGATCAATTCGTCGTGCGACGCGGAGAAGTCGGAGTAACCGTGCGGTCTTTAGGACGCCTGTCACTGTCATTGTCTGAAAATAACGGGAAAAATTCGATTAACTTCAACAGTAAGTTGGTTTGAAAAGGTGTCGTGAAGATTTCTGAAATGAAATTTCCAGTAGTTTCAGCCGCAAAATTAGGGGTATTAATCCCCTACGGTGGTGAAATAAACCTCCTTAATTGATATTTCGCGGAGTGACGTCAGCGGGAGTTCCTTTTTGCGTACTTCGTCATCATTTTCTGTGGGACATTCCCGAAGGTCTCTTTACACGGTGGCAGTGTAAACAAGCTTTAGACGCACCTAAAACCCGTCCTAAATAGGGAGGTTGAGATCAGCGACTTATCACTGATCCTTATAGAGGATGTGCAGCGACGATTGTGACGTCACTGCCGCGACGAGATGCCGCCATGTTGGACGTCACGTCCAACGCATTCGTAGCTTCAGATGACGTCCAACATGGCTGACGTGCGAATTATGACGTCAATGATGACGTCACGTGAAGTTCCTCCATACGTATACGGATAGAATTCTGTACAACGAGGGCAAATTTTGTGTACATTTCGATCCGTATACGTATAAGGATCCGTGATAAGTCGCTGATCTCAACCTCCCTAATATATTCATTTTAAAGATCGAAATGAATGTTTTCCATAGAATGCCTTAGTGACAGGGGGTTCTGTAGCCTATGATTTCATGACTTGGCCCATATCGAAGAGTTAAGACTTTCAATGGGAGACTTCCCTGCCGTTAGAGGTCGCCTGCTAGCGGTCCTAGAACGTCACAAAATTTGACGTCACAGACGTAAGCCACGTCCACGTCATTATGGATGACGTCATGCTGTCCACTTCTTCTCTGAGACGTCAAATTTCATGACCTTCTAGGGCCGCTAAAACTGGTGGTGGCGTCTAACGGCAGAAACGTCTCCCATTAGCCACTGATTACACGTGGTGTATTTCATGAAGAATACTGTGTTCTTTGAGCGGGTATGAGAGAAAGGCGGGGCCCACGCAATAGTGTTACCATGGTCGCTGTACCTGCCTTTAGCGTGTACACTTCTGGCTCATGTTTACACTGCGAAACTTCAGCAGTATCTGAATAACATAGCCAACCATACCGATATGGTTTTGTGGCTAATGAGGAAAATTCAAACTACCGCCGCTAGGAGGCGCTGTTAGGGATTATACGCGACGACATTGCACTGCTTGGCGCTGTTTTTGACGTCTTCAGTCGCACCGCCCGCAGCGCCCCCTGTAGGAATAAAAAGTTTTACGGGTTCGTCTTCCAAAAAATAACATCCTGCTGCAAGCGATTACAGTTTTTTTTGTTTAAACATATTTTTATAATTTGCATTAATCAGAACGTACATAAAACGAATACAAGGGATTGGTTAGAAGGCTAGTGCCTATTTAAAACCTCTCCCAAGCGATTACAGTACTATGGCGAATGTATTCTCCATGCCATTCAAGCCGGGTATATGCCCCCCCCCCCCGGAATTTTGTTCTTATTTTGATTCTCATAAAACTGTTAACAGCCTCTTTATGATAGATCCCTCCCACATTTTCAATGAACGTATTTAAATACACGGGAGAGATTCCTTTCTTTACTGTCGATACGAACGGTTTTTATTCCCCCAGGCAAACTGTGAGAGAACAGTAATCACTTCATAAACGAACTGATGTGAATTTAATGGAGGTTAGCAACATCTAAATCGGTCTAACCGTCCAATATTCCAGCAGCTAGTATTGATATTATGTACAATGCAAAATGGTCTCTCCATAGTTGCCAAGTTAATGAGACAATACCAGGCTTAAACAGTCGATTTTTCAATCCAAAGCATTTCAACCTATTCATAAGGTATTCAGGCTTAATCAGCATTTCTTTACCTGTAGATGTGTGAAATACGTCAGAGATTTTTGCGCACTACGTCATCAATTCATGCACACATTATGAAACGTCGTAGAATTGTGCGTTGTACGTCATGGATTTATGTGTAATACGCAATGAATTTAAGGGCGATACGTCACTAATTTGTGAGTGCATAACCATGACACTGGGTGCAGAGATCTTTTCTTTAAAATATTTGACCTGTGATTATTTTGGGCGAATTTCCAGCGACTGAGAATGAAAAAAAAATCTCCATCGATATGCAACGGCCAGGGAAGCTTACCCCAAACAAGCGACAGAGACAAAGCACGTTTAGTTAAAATTCGAAAAATATAACATCCAAATTACAATGGAGTCAACATAATATTTTGAAAGAGACACTGTTGATTATCTACAAAATATACTTAATCATGCTACGTTTTTCGGGTGTTACATGATGCTGCACACGCAGGTCCCGCTCACACAGGTCCTGCACACGCAGGTCTCGCTATCACAGGTCCTGCACACTCAGGTCCTGCTTACTCAGGTCCCGCACACTCAGGTCCTGCTGCCGAATTAGCTTCATAAATAATGTTCGTGTTCGCAACATAATGAAAAATAACTCGTAGGAGATAAAAGTATTGGTTCATGTCTACACATGCTTGTTCTTGCAGAGTAAGATAGAGTGGCCCCTCTAGGATGCATTCAGGGGGTTGTGTTGGTAAGAGTTTGGTCAGAGAGTGGCGCGGAGAGGAATAATATAAAGCTTGCCCGGTAGGTGGCGCATTGTAACGCGGCCTCTGATCTTTTGTATAATACCAGTTCATGACGGCAACATAGAAAATGTTGATCAAAATATTTTTGCAATAAATTAAAACTTCCACCCGGTTTGAACTTAGTTTTTTCATCTTCTTCCCCGGCCGGGTTACAAAGCGCGCCCTCTGTCGGCGAGTTTTTCAGCAGCGCTTATGGTAGGCATTCCTAGACGTTTTAAGCACTTACTGCTGTTTCAGAGTTACCACCGTGACCGGTTTGTTGCTGGAAATAACCGGCCACTCCTCCGCCGTCCTAAGTAGCATGGGAAAGGATTGGGGGAAACTTGAATGGGACTGCCATGACTGCCATTTTGCCAGAGTACTCATTTTAAGAGTGCCGTAGCATGCCTGCATGAATGACGTCAATATTGGGCGTTTCAATTTTGTCAGATTGGCGTTAACATAAAGCGTTAACGCCAAGTAGGTCTCCATCGCGGTAGGACGTTTCATTCAACGAAAGTACTGTTCAGAGTTCTCGGCGTTGCTGGTGAATTGAGATTTGTTTCTTAACAGGTGTGAAAGGAATCCACGTCCCCCTGGAATCAAAGTCCGGTCTTATTGTTCATCGAGGGATTGGAATATATGGCTAGAGAGACCATGACCATTCGAATATAACCTTTTGGAGGATCTGTATTCCAAGGACGCTGATTCCTGTCACACCAGTCCTACGGTTGTCGCTCTGATTACGAAGGGTTTTATAATTGTAACCTAGAGCAGACGGTAAATACTGAGGCACACAAACAGGAAATGACGTCATACTTACGTCACTCGTCCCTGACCCAAAGAGAAGAAGATCAAATGGGATTGCAGCAATAGCGTCCAATAGAAACCATCCTTTTACGTAATTAATGGCGATCTTTTGTGGGTCAGCCACCACTTCGCCGTTATGAACGTACGTAGTCCGAAAATTAATAAGAATATCTGCTATAAACATGATATCCACGATCAAGTCGATGATAACCAGAGGATCAGCCGGATTGTCGTCTGCGTTTTTCACCCTTGTTGCTGAATCTTTATTCAGTTTCATTCTAGTCTCGTCCTCGTTTAGTAAAATGCTGTTTCAGAGTTACCACCGTGACCGGTTTGTTGCTGGAAATAACCGGCCACTCCTCCGCCGTCCTAAGTAGCATGGGAAAGGATTGGGGGGAAACTTGAATGGGACTGCCATGACTGCCATTTTGCCAGAGTACTCATTTTAATAGTGCCGTAGCATGCCTGCATGAATGACGTCAATATTGGGCGTTTCAATTTTGTCAGATTGGCGTTAACATAAAGCGTTAACGCCAAGTAGGTCTCCATCGCGGTAGGACGTTTCATTCAACGGAAGTACTGTTCAGAGTTCTCGGCGTTGCTGGTAAATTGAGATTTGTTTCTTAACAGGTGTGACAGGAATCCAAGTCCCCCTGGAATCAAAGTCCGGTCTTATTGTTCATCGAGGGATTAGAATATATGGCTAGAGAGACCATAACCATTCGAATATAACCTTACAATAGCGGACTATTTTTGGAGGATCTGCATTCCAAGGACGCTGATTCCTGTCACACCAGTCCTACGGTTGTCGCTCTCATTACGAAGGGTTTTATAATTGTAACCTACAGCAGACGGTAAATACTGAGGCACACAAACAGGAAATGACGTCATACTTACGTCACTCGTCCCTGACCCGAAGAGAAGAAGATCGAATGGGATTGCAGCAATAGCGTCCAATAGAAACCATCCTTTTACATAATTTATGGCGATCTTTTGTGGGTCAGCCACCACTTCGCCGTTATGAACGTACGTAGTCCGAAAATTAATAAGAATATCTGCTATAAACATGATATCCACGATCAAGTCGATGATAACCAGAGGATCAGCCGGATTGTCGTCTGCGTTTTTGACCCTTGTTGCTGAATCTTTATTCAGTTTCATCCTAGTCTCGTCCTCGTTTAGTAAAAACGCCGCAACGTATGGCGTGAAAACGGCTGTGTATAAAACAAGGAGCAGGATCACCCAGTCCCAGACCGCTTTAAACGGACTGTAATGGAGGATTATAAATTTTGGAACCGCCCGGTCCGGCCCGGTATGCGGAACGGTAGAAAAGCTCTCGATTTTTGGCTCATTGTCATCACTGGCTTCTTTGTCCGTGTGGTTGTTCTGAAAGAAATGCGTAAAACGTGTACGATTTTTACGGTCTACGTCACTGATACGTGCGTTGCTTCGTAAAATCTGTGAAATACGTCATACATATCTGCGTACTGCGGAATACGTCATCGATATTGACTTACCGGTTGCTCGCTTTGTCTTCGATTGCTCCTTTTGCTCGATGCCTCGTCTGATATCGGCCGGAATGTGTTTTTTCCGCTGAGTTCCTTGAGAACTTTCAGCATGATGAACTTATTCTTAGCCTGAA
This sequence comes from Notospermus geniculatus, assembly GCA_002633025.1. NCBI lineage: Eukaryota > Metazoa > Nemertea > Pilidiophora > Heteronemertea > Lineidae > Notospermus > Notospermus geniculatus. The sequence goes on along the minus strand of NMRB01000804.1, from coordinate 117,824 downwards.
ACGACACAGAGAGAAGTACGTCAGCAATTTTTGCGTATTCGTCAAATACATGTGTAATACGTCATATATTTGTGCCTACTTCCACTCACCAAACCCCAGCGGTAATGGAAGATAGATGTTGACAGAAACAGCACAAATTTGAAGAGTACCTTTTTCTGCACGAAATGAAATTTTTGTGAATACTGACGTACACAACTTTAGCGCAAGACGAAAATAGGGACTCGGAATGTATGAAACCGGAACGACAGAAAGCGTTGTCAAGGATACGTGAAATGTACACGACGATTTTTGATGAATGACGCTAGTGACGAGATCTACCGTTTATTTCTTTTTTGCTGCACGAAACTGAATATTTCCGTATTGGAAACATTTCTGCCGATAATTTGCCCGAAGTAGGCTCGTTTTTGAAGTGTTATAACCCCTTTTTTATTTGAACCGTAAGCCGCTACTCCACATGAGAGTTTTTTCTTGCACTTTATGGGCAACTCAACCAAAACATTTCCGTTTCACACACCGGCAAAGTAAGGAGGATTTTCGCATTTCCACCGCTTGGAGGCGCTTTAAGCGGTTGTACCTTTTTCGTACTGCATTCGATTTTTCCGTCAGGCCGAAGCCATAGCATTATTGGCCCTGGTAATGAGTGTCCATGTTCCTCACTTGGATGGGGTCTTTTACTTGCCCTTGCAAAGTCACAAGGTACAATGCGCCACAGCTTACTGTCCCATGAGTGTTGTACCTTTTATCAACGCCCCCCCCCNACAACCGCCCACAGCGCCGCCCTGTCGGGGTAAAAAGTCACGTGATTTTCTCATTGGCCTTTTAGAACTCCGCATCTCAGCTAGGCGTTCCAAGTCTGGTGATTTTTAAAACACGGGCGCGAGACGTGAGAAGCAGGTCACGTGTTCTGTTTACCAATCAAAACAAGAATCTAGTGTTGCAAAGAAATCGTTGACTACTTTGAAGACGACAGAGGTGTTGCGAATAATGTGATTATCCATCAAAGAGAGATATTCTTCTGTAAAAGTTTGGTTCTTCCTGAATGCTCAACGGCAAAGCTTGAGAGTAAAGGCTATTTTTAGACTGAACGTGTCGTAAAGCTTTGGACGTAACTTTCTCGTCGACATTGTAAAAGGACATCCCGGTAAAAATGCGTATCTTGCTGACCTGCGAAATTCTGGTCAATGGAGGCCCGGAGAAAACATTTATAGCCAATAAATACAAGCTGCTGCACCGAGCAACCAACCTCCAAAACAGGACTAAACGACTCCCGCAATATAGATCTAAACAATCTTATTTGTCCCCGTAAATCCAGTTGATAGCGTTAGGAAACAGTTTTAAGGCCTTCATTAATCGCCGCAACACTCACAACGGCGATTTATGCCCCCGCGATTTCCATGCTACACTGCTCAACAACATGGCTGCCATGAAGCCACAAATATATTCCGGTCACGTTTTTAGTACATTCTCACTTCGAAGATTTTTTCCATTACACGCGATCGGCAACTTCCAATATCATCACTTATGCTGTGTGAAATTAGTATGGCGCTGTCGAAAAGTAGGACTCGGCATGGTTGGCACCTCGATACCAAAAAGCAAACGCCACGTGCTGTCGTCAACACCCTGACCTTAACCCAGATACATGTATTAGGACACTTTTTCCAGGGGGATATTTCCTGCTACTACACCAAGCAACCGGATATACCAATTTCCGATAAAGTGATTCCGACCACGCCTCCGTGGATTTCAACGTTTTTGTACAACTCGATGTCGGAAATGGTGCGAAGGTTAAAACACGCGAGATCCGGGGTTTATTGGAAAAGATTCCTTTGTGGATAGCGACGCTTGAAGCTGAACAGAGGGGAATGACCGGACGCGGAACCTTCAAACTCCGCCACTAGGAGGCGCTGTGAGCGGCTGTAATCTTTTATCGACGTTTCGTCCCTGGCGCATGCGTCAAGGACGTCATGACGCGACGTTATCGCATCACTTTTCTCCGTGTTTAAAGAGACACGGTATTTCTTCCCTATCCTGCGCTGAACATACCAGCGTTAAGGGAGACATCTATTGACATGTTGTTAAACTACCGCTTATCAACCTCGCCCCATGTAGAGTAACCCTTATTCCTAGGTCCACCGTGTGCATTGTATTGTAATCATACATTCGCCAATACTGGGGCGAAAGGCAAAACTACAGCATTAGAGAATGATGCAATCACTGCCGGTGGCGCCGGCTGTCGACAAAAAGTGGAAATATCGTGGCCCTTTAACGTCTTTGGTAAACCGCTCGCAGCGCCGCCCTGTCGGGATATAAAAAGGCTGTGACTCTGGATCGGGGGGGGGGGGGGCANACAGCACAGAGCTAATACTTCAACTGACGATACCCCCGCTGATATCTTGGGGGGGGGGGGATGACAACAGAAGTATATTGCTCCACATTGTACTATGAAGTACATGTACACTGTAGTGCACAGTATAGCTATTACATGTATTCAACCATCTCCCACTGGTGGTGTTTCAGTCTTTTTCTATCTGAGGGCAATGGTGGTGTTAGCAATGAATAACAAATGCTAATCCAGTGCTGTTTTTGCCCCCTGGGACGTGGCAGGTTTCAGTCGAGTTTAAATGTGATAATTAGCTAAGTGCTCCACTTAAAACACAAGCGAGGATCAATATTTGGACCGATGCCAAATAAACATTCCGTCAGTGGTGCCGTATTTACGTAAGAATGAGAAACCGTTTGACCTTTATCCCGACAGGGCGGCGCTGCGAGCGGTTGTGCCGATGGCAATGCAATGACGTCGTGTCACGACGTCCTTGGCGCAATACAATAATGTCGCGTCGTCACGACATCCTTGACAAAATGCAATGAGACGCGTCACGATATCCTTGACGCAATGTAATAATGTCGTGTCATGACATCCTTGACGCAATGCAAAAAAGTCGCGTCACGACGTCCTTGACGCTGTGCAACAACGACAAAACGTCGGAAATAAAGGTGCCAGCGCCTCCTAGTGGCGGTACTTTGAAGGTTCCTCATTCACGCGTTAAACGTGGCGAGGTTTCGTTCATCTATGATGGCCTCAAGTAAAATTCCGATTCTTGGCGGAGGTAGGGGAGTACGATATAGGGTTATCTGTCCTCAACATCAAAAGCGTTAATCATTGGCTACGGTAGGCAATATGTGACCAATTATATCCACTGTATCATATCACACTTGGTCGGACATCACGTTAGTCATGCTAGAGAGAAAGAGCGGGGTTAGAATGGATGTTGTGTACATGATAGTACATGACAATGTGGTCAAGTTAGATTGAAATTGATGGTGTGGTTGCCATGGTGATCAGGGAAGGCTGAGGTGGACGGTTCTGCGCAGGGCAGTGCAGTGTACATTCAATGTACAGAGGGACTTATTTAATAGACCCTCTCCCAGCCAGGACTGGACATCTTTCCAAATTGGCCATTTCTATAAATATCTTCAATCAGGACACCTCTTAATTAAGGACGGCGTCTATCAGTTCCAAAAATGTCCGCAATAGAGACACTTTTGGACCGCTGTACATAATTACAACATTTACGTATCGAACGCAGAGAGTCTTTTTCCTTAGTGCGCTAAGCGACCACGGGTCGATAGAGAAAATCAACGGTTCATTATTCGGGCGATTTACGACGCGTTGATTGGTCCGGATAATGCAATTGACCTTGTGACAGGTTGCCACGGCAACGAATGGTTTATTTAGGACTGATAATTCCATAATGTGTTACCAATGATGGCGTATTAGAGAAGAGGAGGGTACAGTGTGGTGACTATCGGAAACCGACCAAACTAAGATCAGCAAAAATGATGATTTCACTGCATAAAAATTTACTAATTCTCAGCTTGACAAAATATTTTGGTGGGATATATTACGGGTAAAAAGAAAGTTATAGTCCAGTAAAAATATGAAAAAAATCCCTTGACCCCAAACAAATTGCAATAGTTTGTTTTATGACTGGGACTTGTTCTATGGGTGTCAAGGTAAAATGCAATGAGACGCGTCACGATATCCTTGACGCAATGTAATAATGTCGTGTCATGACATCCTTGACGCAATGCAAAAAAGTCGCGTCACGACGTCCTTGACGCTGTGCAACAACGACAAAACGTCGGAAATAAAGGTGCCAGCGCCTCCTAGTGGCGGAACTTTGAAGGTTCCTCGTTCACGCGTTAAACGTGGCGAGGTTTCGTTCATCTATGATGGCCTCAAGTAAAATTCCGATTCTTGGCGGAGGTAGGGGAGTACGATATAAGATTATCTGTCCTCAACATCAAAAGCGTTAATCATTGGCTACGGTAGGCAATATGTGACCAATTATATCCACTGTATCATATCACACTTGGTCGGACATCACGTTAGTCATGCTAGAGAGAAAGAGCGGGATTAGAATGGATGTTGTGTACATGATAGTACATGACAATGTGGTCAAGTTAGATTGAAATGGATGGTGTGGTTACCATGGTGATCAGGTTAGGCTGAAATGGACGGTTCAGTTCAGGGCAGTGCAGTGTACATTCAATGTACAGAGGAACTTATTTTAATACATGTAGACCCTCTCCCAGCCAGGACAGGACATCTTTCCAAATTGGCCATTTCTATAAATATCTGCAATCAGGACACCTCTTAATTAAGGACGGCGTCTATCAGTTCCAAAAGTGTCCGCAATAGAGACATTAGGGACTTCCGGCAAAGCTCCGTATCGTCGATCCGTATGACGTATGACGTATGATTTTAATAGAAAATGCATTAGCTCGATACGTCATACGTGACACGGATCGACGATACGGAGCCTTGCCGGAAGTGCCTATAATTACAATATTTACGTATCGAACGCAGATAGTCTTTTCCTTAGTGCGCTAAGCGACCACGGGTCGATAGAGAAAATCAACGGTTCATTATTCGGGCGATTTACGACGCGTTGATTGGTCCGGATAATGCAATTGACCTTGTGACAGGTTGCCACGGCAACGAATGGTTTATTTAGGACTGATAATTCCATAATGTCTTACCAATGATGGCGTATTTTTAGAGGCGGGTACGGTGTGGTGACTGAGTATCGGAAACCGACCAAACTAAGATAAGCAAAAATGATGATTTTACTGCATAAAAATTTACAAATTCTCAGCTTGACAACATATTTTGGTGGGATATATAACGAACAAAAACAAAGTTAGTTATTTGAGGACATCAGTGTGCTGTCAGCATTTCTTGCACCTGAACCTAGAATAACCAACTCCGCGAAGTAGCGCGGTATTTCACGACATCACGTCACGTGACAGATCGTCTGTTCAACAGACCGCCTGACGACATCACCCGCGTGGAAAATAACACGAATATTTCTGGCGCTGCGGGCAAACATGACCAAGGTTTTCATGAGCCGGCTAATAAGGCGTGATTTTCCGGTTTTGACTGAGTTGTGATGTCTCGTAGTGATGAGATGCTGTTGATAACGACCGGAGGGCTCGGGATTTTCGATGTAAACAGATTTGAACGGGGTATTAATATCAGCGCAGGAACAGTAGCCTACCTTATGCTACATGACATGAATAGGCCTAATAAGGTTCCCGCCAACTCTCCCTTCCAGATACGATGACGCACCACAGGACACTGATAAGCTTTCAGCAGACGACACCGAGGCTTGCTCGCCATGTCAGAAACATCTCCGACATGGTAAACATCATCGGGTTTCTGTCAACGGTCCACGATCGGATATTGAAACAGTCTCCTAACTTCTCGTGATAAGAATTGGAACGTGGGTATGAGACGAGAACACGCCAGAACAACTCAGTCGTGGTCTTATCACCACCCATTCCCGATGGCTGGTTCTAGGAACTGCCGATAGATGCCGCTGGAAGTAGTTTACTTCAAGTCTTGCCCGACAGACGGCGCAAACAGAAATTTATAATTTGGAACCAGCAGAACTACCGCCACTGGGAGGCGCTGTGAGCGGTTGTACCTTTTTTCGACGTCTCGTCCATGTTGCACTGCTTCAAGGACGTCGTGACGCGACGACATTGCATTGTTTTGCTCTGTTTTTGACGTCTTCGGTACAACCGCTCGCAGCGCCGCCCTGTTGGAATAAAACGTTGTGCGGGTTCCTCTCTAGAACGCCAACGGCCACGTGGGATTGACGGTTCTCTAGGCCTAGCTGATGTTTATCCGCCACACGAGGTCGATAGATTGACGCCACGCCACTTTAGAATTAACTAAATATTGGCATTCATTTCACCAGCTGAAATAAACAAAACAGCAAAATCAAATTTACCAAGAGGATAGGCCCTAATTATGGGGGCACTTAGGTTAAGCCAATAATACTGTCCTACAACGGTACAAGGCCTCATCGCCACTTCAGCAGATCAGCGGGAGCACGGTTCATTGAGGTAATGGCGATTCTGGACAGTACGTGTACTTGGTAGTACAAGGTAGGGCTGTTATTTCAATTGGTCACCTTCCCTCTGATTCATCATGACGATAGCGGCTTTTACTTTGTAGGACTGAACGCCACGTTCTAAATAAATATGTCTAGAAAAAAGTTTGGAATTGCCCTTTTCTCTATTCTCTAGGACAGAATAGTCATGTTACTTATGACGCTGTACCACGTAAAGGGCCGAAATTCTGTTGCTGAAAATTAGCCCTGGAAAGGTGTGGGCAGGGCAAGGTCTGGTACAGATCGTGCTGAGTTACATCCATATGAGCTAAATCAGCTATTTGAGTTTTTATCCAACATTAGTTTTGTACACGAGTACATCACGTCGTCTGCTGTCTGCTGTCGTCTGCGAGAAGGGAAACTAATCTGTGAACGGTTTTGTTTATAAAGTGGCACCCAAAGAGAAGCAACGCATTTGGAACACTACGCACATGTGGACGAGGTTGGACCATTATCCCCGGAATTTTAATAAATAATATGATCACTCTTAGTATAATAGAATTAGGGTTTAGAGTTGGCATTAGTAAAGAGGTTTGGTCTATCGGTCGGCTGACGAGGGCTGAACGTGCACGGAGCAAGGATCAATTCTAATTTGCCACCACTCGCAACTCCATCCACCTCCATCAGGGTCAAATTAACCTGTGGCCTGTTTCAGAAGTGACTTTAAGCTAATGGTTCCTTTATCCAAATGGAAATGCATTGAAGTTAATGGTACCATTTGCTTACAGTCACTTTATGAAACAGGCCGCTGTACATACACTATGGGCATGTTTCAGCAACACTCTGAAATCGTTTTGGGAGGCTACTGTGCATTAATTTTGCAGATTGCCATCTAACTACATAATGAATGCACACGACGCATAATCTGCGTGCACGGTCATTTGTAGACAGATGTAGACATTTGTTGATAGATGTAGACATTTCCAACAAAGATGGCGATTTGACAGTTCTCAATACCATTTAATGGCTGCTGGCAGGCTAAGCTGGTCAAGCGGGCCATGGGCACAAAAGTTTCGGTAAACTGATTTTCTGAGGGGATGTGTTTGGAGGATGCTTGGGCAATGACTGGCTATGGCGTCGTGTGGGAGAACTAGCAGGCCATCATTGTTGGAAAGGCCCAAACATGGTGGTACATGTATTTTGGCAAATTCAAGATGGCGCTACAGGCATCAAAACGATTCCATTTGCCTCCTTTGAGAGGTCAACTGCTGTCCAAATGACGTCACTCCCCACGGTTTGAGCGGAGTGTGTGTGCGGGTGAGGGCGTCCATGCAACATGCGCATACATGTTGGTCTATATATAGTGAAAACTCACGGGACACTAATCCACCCACTTCAACATCATTTCAAACAAAATTGACTCATTCTCCGGAAATCTCCGATCGATACCGGAGATTACCGATCGATAGAGTCCCAGCAAACCTCATCGCCACGGGATGATTAAGCAAAATTGATCGTCTGGCGATCGATGTTGGGATATTTTGTTTGTTTACGGACCCCATGTTGTGTCGATCGTGATATAAAGCTGTTTGTCCGACCGCTTAATGTCTTTCAGTAGTTCATGTGTAAAGATATCCATTTTAGCATCCAAGAATCGGGGACTCACAACTTGACAGGTGGCGCTGTGGGGACAAGACCGTCCCGCGTTAAAAACGTGGCAAAACAAAGTTATGACGTCAGGCCGCGCTGTGCAAAGCTCAAAGCGCCGCCACGCGGAATAGTTTCGTTGGTTCCTCGCTCGAATGAGAATGCGCTTTGTGCTTGAAACAAGCACGACCAAAGCGCTTCACTGGTAACGGTGAAAAAAGGGCATTCCTTGACGCAGTGCAACCGGGACAAACGTCGAAAAAGGTAACCGCTCACAGCGCCTCCAAACGGCAGTAGTTCGCTGGCTCTTCGCAGCTTCTTCCTGCACATCTCCAACAGACAGAACTAAATGTCTAACAATTGACCGGTTATTGATCAAATTATTAATCCAAACAGACCAAAGATGTGTAATCTTCCTGTAGGTCTTACAAGATCAATAAACCAATTAAATTGGGATTATTTGGCTGTGTATTGGTCGCGGGATATTCCGGCGGCTCAGATTAGATGAGCGAGTCTCAGTCGGCTCAGTCGGGGCTCAATCAACTTCAAGGAAATAACAAGTGGTTTGTAGGCCCGATGATTTCAACAAAATGGCTGAAGAGATGCGCCATTATATGCCATTTGAAGAATCTACCACCCTCCCGCCGAAGTTTTCAATTGAAGGCCTTCCATGTCCTCGTTCTGGGGTGCAGTCCTCGCCAGCAACACGTGATTACAGGTACGAAGGGAACAGAGACTTAAGTCAGTGAACCCGGTGTTATTTTCTGCGCGTTGCCTTCATAAAATGGGCGCACCCGAAAAATTGCACCGCAATCCGAAGGGCCATTATATTGCCCTTTTTCGGAAGCCGGCGCCACCGGCGGTGATTGCATTAGTATTCTCCAATACAGTAGTTTTGCCTTTCGCTCCAGTGTTGGAGAATATGTGATTACAATACAATGCCTACCTGGATACGCTAGGAACGAGAGCTGTCTACAGGGGTGAGGTTGATGAGCGGTAGTTTAACAACATTGTCAATAGATGTCTCTCTAACGCGGGTGTGTCTTAGCACAGGCTCGGGAAGGAGTACAGTTGCCCTTTAAAAGGTTCAACCACGCGACAACTAACATTAGACATCTCGACACAATTAATGGGAGAATTCCTTTCAGCAGTTCTCCAACTCCGCCTGATTCAGACTAAGGGGAGATTTTTTCGGACCAATTTGTAAAACGTACTTGACTGGTTTTTTTAATCAAAATGAAAAATCGACTGAGACGGACTGAAACTAATTATCGTCGCTGATGGCGGAGTCGCTGTCTCTAATAGGATGCACTTTAGATGTTAGCAGAAGGTACCGAGTCTGCGAAACAATAGAGCTGCCAGCGATTCGTGAAATGACGTCACAGCATCCTCTGTGGTATTCTCAGGTTTTGGTTCAATGAGAAGCCTGCGAACTGCCGCCGCTTGGAGCCGCTGTGATCGGTTGTATCTTTTTTCGACGTTTCGTCCTTGTTGCACCGCGTCAAGGACGTCGTGATGTGACGTCATTGCGTCGCTATGCTCTGTTTTTGACGTCTTCGGTACAACTACTCGCAGCGCCGCCCTGTCGGGATAAAAGATAAAACGGTTCCTCATTAGTGGTTGTAAAAGAAAACCGCGAAATAAACTTACGTTTTGGCGCGAATCCTTCAGTTCTGTGTATCCAGTCGCCATTTTTGTGAATTCAAATTTAGACTGTCAATTCGAACAAATATCCCTTCAGAGATCTGTCGCTGTACACCTGGGTGTAATCCGGACTAGCGTTAATCCTCAAACTGAGAGACTCATCTCTCACACACAGAATAGTACGCGCCGGTAGAATCTAATAAAGTACGTATACAAGGCTTTGCGCATGAGGTGCAAACTTGAATCCTTGTTAGTAGGTTACTGCACTTTCGTTGCGTGAAACACTGACTGAACAGTCTGAACAGTCTAACTCCGGGCGAAGACCGCCGTGAAACTTGGCACCTAGCAGAAACCCAGCATTTTTCTCCACCTACATTGAAAATCAAGGTTCACTTAAAGGTACGCTACAAAAACGTCTGCAATCGTTCTGGCGACGAGGTTGCTTCAACGTCAACACCAATACAAGCACACCGACCATACGCATGTGCGTGGTTGTTCTATTCATACCGCCACCTAGTGTCTATGAAAGTAACTAACCAAGAAACCGTGAACCTGGGCTCCAGGCACTGTTTACATCCACCTGTGTGCGCCTTTAACTCGTCGGAACACAGAGACGATATGTGTGTTCAACGTGACACGGGTATTTTACCGATTAGTAGAACAGGGGTATAGCATGAACCAAAAGGAACAGGTCGAGTGATCCGATGTTGGAAGTTGAGACCATAATAAGATGAACGCCCCGAGAAACCCCCAATATGACGGTTATCCCACTGGTTAAGTTGACACTGATGGCGGCTCGTGGCCCGGTGGACGTGCAAGCTCCGGTGGTCCGTCCATCGGGTCATTCGCTTAATTCATGACAAGTGCCATCAATAAAAGATGTTTTTTTACGACGAGAAAGATCACTTTCTTTGAATAAAAGATATTTTTTTACGACGAGAAAGATCACTTTCTTTGGATTTCTTCGAAATTCGCGCCACATCTCTGTTCCCGTTTAATCTTTGCCAGGTCGACAAAGCCGCGATTTCAAGATGGCGGCTGGCTGCATGTTGCTTGATATTTCAAGATGGCGGCACGATTTGTGCAGATGAGGCATTTCAAGATGGCAGCTAGCCGTATATGCAGCAGAGATATTAAAGACGGCGGCTGGCTCTATGCAGCAGACATGTCAAGATGGCGGCTGGGTATTTGCAGATAAGGCATTTCATGATGGCGACCGTATGTGCAGGCGAGGCAGTTCAAGATGGCGGCTGGCTCTGCAGGCGAGGCATTTCAAGATGGCGGCTGGTTTGTGCAGGCAAGATATTTCAAGATGGCGGCTGGGTATGTGTAGATGAAAGACTCCAAGATGGCGGCTGACTCTGCTGCCTAGGCATTTCAAGATGACAGCTGGTTTGTGCAGGCAAGATATTTCAAGATGGCGGGCGGCTCTGCGGCCGAGATATTTCAAAATGGCGGCTGAAACGCAGAGGGAACTCAAGATGGCGGTGAAAGGTTCGAAAGTTGTGCAGGATCTGATATGACAGGCTTCCAAATAAATCCGGGCGTCTTTTACGATACTTATAATTTTCCTCCAGACTTTGACAATCAGAACCCAAAGATTTTCGTCTGGGACGAGCCTGTGTAAACAAGTGGTTGTAAAAAGCGACCAGTTGTGTGGCTAAGATGAACCGAGCAGGAAAATCTATATTTGTTGGGTCTGTGGTTTGATCTACGGCCGGGAAAGATTCAATAATGTGAGAGAAAAAGTGATGTGAACCTCCAGACGGGATTGGATGACGCGGCCTACAAGCAGAACTGATATAATACACTACAGTCTCAATCCAATATTCTGTTCTGCTGTGTCGGTGGTCTCAGTAACGGCGTAGTTCAAGGATGTCGACGCTTATTCCGGTGCTGTGGGTTCGATAAACCATTCTCAAATTCGCAGATGTGCACACTTCCGCCGAAATATCAACCACAACCTCGATCTGAAACCAGCTGACGTGATGACGGCTTTATGGTGGCGAGGGCGATCTGCCGTTGGTCTTCACCAGGAGCACCGGTTTCCCCCTGCGCTACGGAGTTTACAAACCGGGATGGACTGTAGCCGCTTTGTTCCCACAGCACAGTTCAGCGTTCACATGTTTTAGACACACCCCGTAGCAACCGATCGTAAGTAATTGGGCTAATATTGACCGAAGAAATGACATGGCGGTCTCTTCAGGCCGAAAGTTAGCGTGATCTCAGACTTTCCTCGCTGACCTCACGCCTGTACATGTCTGAATACGAAGTCAAGATCATCACACAGTGACGTCTAGACTCTTAACGTCATCATTTTGCTAATGTAAAAATGTTAGGTTCTGAAGAGCAGATGTAACTTGCTCTCTAGGAGAGCCGTAAAAGATGCTGTACAGTAGAGAGGTTCCGGGACATAATGCCCACGTGTACGTATACGATTGCGGACCGCTCATCATCAGATGCAGGGCCATATTCACTAAGCCGCCGCAACTTTGCGTGCACGCAAAAGTCTACTCCAGGACCCATATTCATAAAACTACTTAAGTCAAAGTGTGACACTTATCCTTTGTTCAACACAAAAGATAAGTATCACATTTAGACTTACTAAGTTAGTAGTTTTATGAATATGGATCCTGGGCTGCACGTGCCCTATTGTTCACTGGCTGCCTAAATTTGCAAAATTGCGAAGGATTCATGAATATGGCCCCCATCCGTCATAACGTCACAATCGCAACGCTACCTCTCGACCAGTGATTTTAGAAATGGCGATCTCTTTCAAAATGGCGATCTATGCGTGGGCGTTCCGTTTTCACAGACGGACTGACAAAAAGGCAAATGCCGAATGATGAAATCCCGAGCGTCGTGTGAGCGTCAAGTGGATGACTGTTACAGCACTATTTACCCGGCAAACAACATGACATTTCGAGTGAACACAACACCCCGTTCTCTTTTCTTCTTTCCTAATGTACTTAATTTAGCTGCTCTCGTCTCTACCAGTTCTAGCGTGATGGGGTATTGGTAACACATTCAGTCAACACAGCCAGCGTCAGGGGGAGCAGCCTAAGGGGATTAGCTTTGGGTTTGACAGACAAACGGGACACTGGATTCAACAGTTATGAAGAAGAGATCAGATAATACTACGACACTGATTAACTCTTAAAGGAGTACGTCAGGAATCGTGAAAATGTCTAGGGACGAGGTTGTCTTGTTTGCATTATCTCCTACAAAGTACAGGTTACTAAGAGGTGAACAATGTCTGGGGACGAGAATGTCTTACATGTGAACGCAGTACATGGTTGAGACTGTGAAAGAACGTATTGGGACGAGATTGCCTGCCCGTACTGACCCTTTAAGGAGTGTACAAATGATAAGTGAAAAAAAAACTCCCTGGATGCGAGACTGGTTACCCAGTGAACCAGGTTCATTCCTTTTAAAACCTGCTGATGATTGGCCATCCACGGTCACGTGATTACCATTAAATAAGGAACCCGAAACTACTCCACCACGCGGCGCTGCTAGCATAAGCGGAAATGACGTCATACGCCACTGCTTTGTTTCGCAAGGTTTGCAGATCGCAACCCCGTCTGTCTCTTCAAGAAAACGATTCTTCTGGCCAAGCACGCTCACACCGGGAGTCCGGTTTTCTCCTGTGTTCTCGCAGCAGAAACAACAAACCATCAATACAGACCAAGCAACATGAATAACCTCGCCGACGCTCGGCATCATTCAATTCAATATTTATCGACAGATATCGATATTGGCTTCACGCCGCTCTGCCCTTGACGACGGGTCGATCGAAAAGTCGGATTGTGGAAAGCTATTGTTGACACAACTTGGCACGAGGTGAAGTGATCTGAAGGATACGGACGTGAGAGAGATAGGGAACGTCTTAAAGCGAATTGTTCATCAGTACAATAGTCTTAAAGGAGATCGAATGTCTCACGCTGTTTTGCCTCGCCGATGCGTTGATGTAAAACACGGACTGCAGGAACCAATGAAACGAATTCGCATGAAGTTACTCGAGGAATGTTTGGCTCGATTTTGGCTCCATTCTAGTCGGCAGTGACGTCATAGTCGACAGTTACATATATCCACAGAGAGAAACCTGCATGTCAACATCCGTCCGCCATTGGAATATGCAAATTGAGATCAAAGGTCAGTCTCAATGACGATCGCCGAATCGCCGTATGATTGGCATGTCTGCGAGGCCCGTGAGAACGCGAGAAGTGAACATCGTCGACCAACTTGGGTCATCGGCCAGCGACGTAATGAGGTGAACAACGATCAGGTCACGTGGGAGGGAACGCATCCGACTGTGACGTCATTAAGCATGAACTGCCGCGACTCACACGAGCATGAAATGCCCCAACCTTCTCTCATGATACAGGATACCATCCCCTCAGGGTCTGATCAAGCAGAACCCTCGTCAGCTGTCACAGCTATTGAGGGGCTAAAGGGCGTATAATCCCTTTGTGTGTTGCTTTTAGGGAATTTTCCGCTGATGTTGCTGGTCATAAAGAGCCGCCGACTGCGGAGCGTGCAGGACGGAAAATGCGACCAATGAGGAATCTAACTCACTGCCTCAATAGGTGTCACTAGTGGTTAAAACTATTGAACAGCCGCTGTAGTGGAAACTGTTTCCACTACAACGGATTCTGCCGTGGTTTGCGGCACCGGAGCGGTTTTCACATGGTTTGGGATAAATCTTCGATGGTTTAACAATGCATGGCGTGTTAATTATCCCAATGCCTATGAAAACCGCTCCGGCGCCGCATACCGCAGCAGAATCCGTTGTAGTGGAAACAGACCTTAAAGGAGCACAGTATTGGATCTCAAATGCGTTATTTGACTCCCGACTCCTAGCGGCAGTAAGACGAACTACAAAAATGCATTACAAAATGAACGCAGTAAATAGGGTCATTCGCCGAAACGTAGTTAGTCCCTCGGGTTGGAGAGTGGAGCGGTGGCGCCGGCTGTCGAGAAAAAGCGGCAATACCGTGCTCCTTTAAAATTACTGCTTGAAGAACAGTGGTCGCAATAACTCAAGGTTAGAGACAAGGCAAGTCTAAATTGTCAATCGATTTCATTTTAAACCTGTGAACTTGCTTCGAAAATTCAATTTTCTCAATTCAATTGACACATTCGGTCGAGCGATGATATTCCCTCGGGCCTTGTCATTTCAGAGTGGTGAATTGTCTAAAATCGATCTCAACACTTCCTTCCCATTACGATCTATCTCCTGTTTATTTGGTGTCATTCTACTCCGGGGCTTAACGGTCGTCAAAACACACAACTTGCTATCCTAACTATAACATTAGAGAGTTCTAGATCTTATGTACACGAAACGTCAACACGAGACGTTTGATTTTTTTCACGACAGGGGGCGCTGCGAGCGGTGTACCAAAGAATGTATCAATGACGTCATGTATGATCTCCTCGACGCAGAGCAACAGGGACGAAACGTGGAAAAACGAGGTACCACTGCCCACAGCGCCTCCTAGTGGCGGTAAATTGAAGGCTCTCATTGACGAGGTGAGATTTGAGAAAGAAAAGCCAGGTAATTATCGCATTTCTCACTCGACTGAGCGCTGCTTGGTTGAACGGTCTGAGCTGATACGGCAGCCAGGAATCCATAGAGAACAGGACATGCCAATATTGTCTCGGGTAGCCATGGATTTCCGATCCCGCCCGAAGCAATTATCGGAAAATTGCGCCGATTTGTGGCTAAGTTTAGCTGCAAATGTCAGGACAATCATCAAGTGAGCGGCGAGGAGAGGAAGCATCGAAAACACGGCAGTCCCGCGGAAAATACACATCTGGTCTGGATTGGGTGAAAATGGCGCAAGCGATGATGAGCAACAGGGTGATTTACACCTTGTATTCATCCGAGACAACCTCTACGCGCGGTCGGAAACCTTCGGTAAACTTCGGAATCTCTCTCGTCCTTGACGCAGTGCAACACGGACGAGATGTCGAAAAAAGGTACAACCGCTCACAGTAGTGGTAGTTCTGCGGGTTCCTCGTGACGTCATCAGTTTATAGGTGGCAGCACTGTCCCATGCACTGATTTATCAATGAAATGACCGCTTACAGCGCCATCTGAACCCCGACTTGCTTTCCAAGGACCACATTCCTTTCACACCTGCCCTATCCGACCTTCGCTGGCCTATCCACGAAAGCTCTATCATGATATTCCCCTCCTTTGGGACACCCTGTACAATGCCCGTAATCTCAAACTCAATATTTCATGTAATCAGTCAAGCGAGTTGACAGAATTAAGCGCCCCGCCCCAAGTGACTGACAGTTTAATGGCATTTTTCTGATTAAATCATTTTGTGAAAATTGCTCTATTTTTCTGGAGGTTTACAAATGCATGCAGCTTTTCACACTGATGCTTTAACAACTTATCGATGTTTTTTTCCTGAATCTATGGCACAATCATCATAACAATAGCAGACAGGCAATAAATGAATTGTGTACATCGCCTGGAATCAGTGGTCCAGGGATTCTGAGCTCGTTCAGTCATGAAACCCGGCTGACTAACACTACTTATAAAGGCACCGTCACGTGGACATGTACTATAAATTTATAAGCAAACGATAAATTTTGCATGTGCAAAACAGTCATGCCGAAATTTGAAACTACTGTGGGCATTTCCGTTCACAATACAAGCATTCAGCTACTCGGGAGAATCGCGGGAGAAATTGTTATACTCAATATGGCGCCACATGCATGACAACCATTCACCGGCCGTGACACACCCCAAAACACGCCACGTCACCAGCAGAAGCCGTAGCCAATCCACGACTGCGACACAGGAGATCCTAACGACGTCACGCCACCTCGAGCACCCCACAGCCAATCGACGACCGCGTCACAGAACGTCCTACAGACGTCATGTCGCCTACACCACGCCAGCCAATCAGCGGCCACGACACAAGAGAACACTACAACACAATCGTCTGCCAAATATAGAGAAAAGGTGTTTGATCTATTTTTAGCACTGCTGCTGCAGCAGAATGCTTTGATCCGAGATAAATTTGGCTCCTATGACAAGAGGCCAGCCTGATTTTTATACGATCGCTGAATACACCTCTGTCAATACAGACAGAAAGGTCGTGACCTTTGGCGAGAACAGGTTGTATTTCGAAGACAAAGCAGAGTCCTAGAGGCAAATGTTAGTCTCTTCCTTCCAATCAGATCATCTGTGAGCGATGCTAAAGATTTGTATGGCGGCAAATTAGTGTATCATAGTATCAAGAATATATTACCCTATTCTTGATAGTATGGATTAGTCGATTGTAAATGGATGTGCCGAGAGCGTGGTACCTACCTACCACCATACAAATCTGAACCAAAAAGCATGTACTAGTCTTTATGACCCAATGGGTCATATGAATAAAGACTAGAAAATGATTTTTCTTCAGATTAGTACAGCATAGCCTAGTGTATTTGTATTGCAAAATTCAAGTAAAAGCATTTACTAGTCTTTATTCATATGACCCTTTGTGTGACTCCATCACACGACCTGGTATCGAAATATCAACATGGCGACGATAAAATATTTCCTAATGAGTAACAAAGATGGCTTAATGAAGACCATTTTAATTGCACCATGAAACTGACACACTTTGACGTCAACGTACAGGATTTCCAACCAGCTGTGTTCTCACACCTTTCTAAGATCTTTATCGATCAGGCTGCCAGGTGATCAATTCATCTGGGAGGCATGAATTAACGAGTACGGACCCCCAGTTATGATGAATGAGCCGTGGGCTAGGGTAGAGATCAACCTTCAAGGTTCTCAACACCCTGATGACCCCGCCGTCGACACAGCTTAGACACCTGCGACATGCGAAGTGCAATCGCCGAGTCGTAGCTGAGAAGGACCTTGGGCGGCGCTGCAGCCATCAGGATGATCTCGAGTCGTAGCTGAGAAAGACGTTGGGCGGCGCTGCATTCGTCGGGATGATCTTGAGTTGTAGCTGAGAAAGACGTTAGGCGGCGCTGTAGTCGTCAGGATGATCTCGAGTCATTGCGGAGTGACGTTTGGCGGCGCGGTGGTCCGTCGCCGTCCCAACATCACCGCCAAGTCACCTCCCAACGTCTTTCTCAGCTACGACTCGAGATGGTCGTGGCGACACCAGCGCCGCCCAACGTCTTCCTAAGCTACGACTCCAGATCATCCTGACGACTGCAGCGCCACCCAACGTCTTCCTTAGCTACGACTCAAGATCACATCACAACGATTCAAGATCATGACCAACAAAGTCTTTGTTTTGTAACGTATTTTTTCTGGACTAGCAGGTACCCGTGGCGACCGGCGATTGTGAGTTTGGCCGAGGCTGGAATGCACGGCCCTGGTGGAATAGGTGCAGACAGAGTGCAGTTGGGAGAATTTGAAAAGCAATCGAATGGGACACCGCCTGCTAAAAAAGTAAAATTGCGAACCACAACAAAGATTTCTTCTCACATTAAACCACCGGTTGCATCTATACCATGCCGAATTTCGCAGCAAAACGAAGCTTCTGAGTGTAACATTATTATATAGATATAATCGCTCAAAGTTCTGAAAATCTGCGAACGTTCCGTGAATCCGGTCCCAGTTTTTGTAAGCACACAGTCACGTTTTACAAAACTCGGTACATGATTGAGCTCCACCTGTGCCACCATCATAACACAAGACAGACCAGATGTAAAGGCACTCTGTAACGTCTGATACCATGTTCAACAATCTTCAAACGATGCCTCAAAAACCTGCATCTTTCCGTCGCTTAGCAACCGAAGATGCCTATATGATTCCCTGACAACGAGATTATCCATGGTTTGTGATGTACTGCTGTATGTATGCTGCATGTTCGCCGTGATGGTAAGCTGTGCACGGAACCTACGGCAAAAATCAAGCCCCACTCCCGACCGCTAAATGGTGCCGTGACCTACATTCGGTTTCAGATGGGGTAGTGGAAGCATCGAAGCCTGTCACCCGTTGAACGGTTGGTTCAACACTCGATTGGATTCCCTCGGGGTAATGACAGTAATACTTTTAGCAGTAGTACTCTGATATTAATATTTTCACAAGTTCTGGTGTAAAGTTTTTCAGTGTGGCCATTTTTCTGTCTGACTCCCGTTGTTCGGAGCACACTAGAAAACGGACGCACACTTTCTCTGTGTGTAGGCCATTGTCGAGTCGCGCATTATTCTGTCAATCTATTGTACGTCACACTGCCACACGGGCCACAATGAAGAACGTTACACCGGTTTCCTCCTACATAACAAAACTCAATTATGTCTGATAAGATTTTGTGATTCCTCGCGCACAACTTCAAAAGTCTTGTCACACAGCATTAAGCGTAAACGAAAGATATCTATAGAACAAAATGTCCCCAGTAAAAAATTGAAATTACGTTTAGGTCTAACGACATAATTCTGCAAACAGGTTTCCATGGCAACGGTAGTTATGTGAACTACCTTGGGCAAGAGTAAATAATAGGTTTGGCTGGCCAATATCGACAGAAACGGATAGAAAGCCTAGTATTCAACAGAGATGCATTGCGCCGGTGTGACAGGAATCTTTGTCCCCAGGACTTTAAGTCCGGTTGTTGTGTTCAACGAGGGATTGGGATAAGCGGTTATAGAAACCATGACCATTCGAAAATAACCTCACAATATCAGCTATTGTAACTCCGACATGCATTCCTCGGACTACCATTCCTTTCACACCTGTGTTAATGAACTCCCCGTTTCAAACCACTACCCACTACGTTACCCGCACTCTGAAACTGCTTCAGTTGATGCGATCCTCAAAGTATCACTAATAGGCGGCGTTAGCTATCGGATTCGGGGGAATCCCGGCTGGGAATCTGCCGCGAGTATGAATATAGGGTCTACATTTTGTACATATATCTTAGCCAATTAGAAGGTGCGTTACGGCGGCGTCGGTTAAACCTGTTTGATGGCTTGTGATTGGCTCCCTCAAACAGCGCCGTCTGTTGATGATCCCTCACTTTTGGCGCCAATCATGCCAGTGTTTAGCGGTCTATACCTACGGCCTACTGAACACTGGGGACGAGAGTACTGTGCTGAAGGATGGTGTGCCAGTCCTGTTTCCAAGTCTGCACGAAATGACACCTAATTAATAACATCAATTAGTGACATCATTATCCCGTATCTTGAGCATCCCTCCTCATCTCTCCGATGAAGGGGCGCAAGATGTCATGAAGGGGGAAATTACACCCTAAAAACGGACACTCCATTTACTGATTGACCAAGAAATGCCCTGAAGGAGAGGAAGACGTTACGAAATGATGACATTTTAGACCCGATATCTTTACATTAGAACACTCCTGGTGCCTTCAGCTGATTGCAATTAAAACTCCTCTTGTTGTCAATAGTCAGGGCTGTATAAGGAGGCAGGAGTTGGTCTAATGAGGAACCTTCAGAACTACCACCACTGGGAGGCGCTGTGAGCGGTTGTACTCATTTTTCGACGTCACATCGCTGTTGCATTGCGTCACAAGACGTCATGACGCAACGTCATTGCTCCGTTTTTTACGTCATAGGCAGCGCCGCCCTGTCGGAATGAAATGTTCTGAGGGTTTCTCATTATGACGGTATCAGTGGTGCTGGCGCGGAACCGCTCCTTGTGTGACAGAGAGCGTATAGTAGGCCTACAGGCCTACATGATCGAGCTATAGGCTGTTCTCAAATTGACGTAAACGACAAAGATATGCACACTTCCGCCGAAATCGCAAACACAACCTCGATCTGAAACTGAATAACGTGACGCAGATAACCCCAGGAAGACGTTTCGTCGGGGTCGACCATGGTGAATCGTGGATTGCATCACGTCACCCGCATTCAGATCGAGGTTCTGGTTGAGATTTCGGCGGGAGTGCGCCAATCTGCGAATTCGAGAACCGTCTATTACGCACCCGACTATTACCTCACTTCTACTGATCGCAAATAGGGTGGATGACGTCAGACACGCGTGCTGCCCTCTGGCGGCGATATCTAAACAAGGATAGGGGGACTTTGATTCCTGTCACACCTCTAACACCGTGGACGTTTTCAATGTACTCTGAGACGTGTAGAACCGAAGCACAAGCTTTATTAGAGTTTGATAGGATGACTCTTCCCTGATCGAAACCTGTTGACTAATGCAATATTGAGAGAGGTGGAAACAATGGAACTAATACAAGCTTCACTCGTTTATGAATAATGGAATAAAATTCAACGCAGCAGAAAAATAGAGACGTTTAGTTGGCCTACACCAGCACAGGCGTCATGCTAGTACATGTATTCCGAGAATGGCTTAGGTCCACGAAGTAACGAGAGATCTTGATGCGTGGGGTCACCAACCCACAGGTACTACAGACACAATAAGCATTGTTCTTACATTTTCCACCCACATTTCGTACAGTAACAGTTCCTACATTGCCTTTCGCAAGTTTTTGAAGCACAGGATTTTTTCCCACAGGTTCTACAGACACAAAACCCCCCGATTTGACATTCCTTTCCTTTGGGTAGTTTCTGCTCACCACAGGTACCGCAAGTACAATAACCTCGCTCGTCACATTCATCTATTCTCTGTATATGTGGAAACCTGAACTTTCTTTTACACACTTCACAGACACATTCACCACCAGCATCGCATCTTGGTTCATCCTTAAAGCCACCAATGTTGAAATTCACCATTCTGGGGAAAAACTTTGGGGGTTTCTGGCGAAGGTTTTTGTATGCCTTGGTGTAGACCATTTTTGCCTTCTCATAGCTAGGGTGTCCCGCGGTCAGTTCGTCTATTTCTACCTTCAGACCTGCCAGCTTCGCCGCGTAGGAGGTTGTAAACTCAACCTGGGGGCCAAGAAGATTGACAGCTCGAGAGAGAATCTCTTCCGACTTCTTCACAACCTCCGGCATCTTCTCCAGTTTCTCTTTCATCGTCCGGATCACCATGAACTTGTCGTGAACAGTTTTCTTGAAGTCTTCTTTGAGTTTCAGAATCTGTTCGATGCACTTCTCACCATGGTCTTCAATGGACTGGATTAACGCGACCTCCATCTCATCACCAGTAACCGTCATCTTCTTCAAGTTGTCCACATCGGCTCTCAATGTTTGCAAGCGGCCCTGCTCCACCTCCCTCGCACTGTCAGTTGTTCGCATCACAGCAAGAAGGATGTCATTCAGTCTCCTGATTTCGTGATCGAAGTGTTCGAGCGAAACACAAGACGAACATGCAGAGGTGGAGCAAACTTTGCAATAAATTTCTCTTACATCCCCATGGATGTCACAGAACACATCTTCCCCGCGGAGGAACAGGTCGATGGAGGTGACGACATGACACTCGGTGGCTTTCCCTTGACGATGATCGCTGGTACAGCCCGAACATAACGGAAGACCACGGCATTCATTGCAAACATTCTTCGCTGCTACGACCACCCCTTTAAAGAAGCATAACCTACAATTGGCCCCTTTCAGTGCTGTCCTTTGCTCCTGCCCCTTGGCCCTTGCCCCCTCCACAGAGACGCCATTGTCCTTTTTATCCTCGGCTGTATTTGTAGAGACATCATCAGTAGGCCTACTGGAGCAAGAAACAATCAGATCTTCATCAAAAGTAAGGCCGTGTCCAGAATCTTTCTCAGACATGTCTCCCAGCTTATGTCGGCAGGCAGGGCAGCCAAAGACATCCCCTGGCTCGTCGTCCATTTGCTGTTCAAAATGAGAGAGTAAGCATTTCTTGCAGTAGGCATGCTGACAATTGCCGAACTGAAACGAAAGAAAGGGCGTCGTCAGAGATATGGGACGTGTGGTGGTTTCTTCACCTTGTATTTTAGTTCTACCCAGGGCCAAAAATGCCATCCGGCCTCGGCCCTTTCCCATGTATTACTTTTATGTTTTCTGTTGTAAATAAACTTCATTCATCATTCATCATTCATCTTCACGAGGTAGCCTACTACATCACATAATTCCCGGATTTTTTCTTGATATGGGCCTACTTTTTGAGGTCAGAGAGGTCAAATTCGAAAACAAACTATCACGACTATTATTGGCACAATACTATACAATACAATACAATATTACTATTTGACCTATAGGCCTATTACTACGATACGAAGACGACTCCTGTGATCGGATGTGAAATATGGCCACCAGGGGGCAACATCCTGATACCATCATTCCTTAACGACAGGTGAGCACAATGGCCCTGGCCATTCCATACACCCCTACCTTCCTGATTCCAGGAGATTCTAAGCACATGAGACACAGGGCCGGATCCTCTGGGTAGGACGCCATGTTGGATTTCAACTGGAAAAAGGAGCGGTGCCAATAACTATAGACACTATTTTTACAGGGTGGTCCTAAAACAAGCGATCCCAAAATGTCCCCACTTGTTCATCTCCGTACGGTGGTTTCGAACACCCTTCAAACATATACTGTGATCCCGGACTACACATAGAACAGACTCCTCTTGTAGGCCTATTACCCACACCCAACTTCATCAATATAGACCTACGTGAGGTGATGGCGCTTTTGGTATCAAGCAGGACAAACCCGTAGCCTTTGGATTATAAGATCAAGAGGATTATTGTGAAAGAGTGAATAGGCCTACGGTAAATTTTATAGAATGTCATCAGCATAACAGACTTACAAAGCCTAAACCGTTAGGCTGAGTTCACATACATGTAGGTGTAGGCCTACGGTGGACGGTATTATACCGTAGACTGATGCACAAAAGAAGAGAGACCGCCAAAACTACAATATGTAAACGGTCAAATAGAGTACAAAGATTGAAAGAATAAAACGACTCACCTGGTCAGTTTTGCTCAGATTCAGTCAGAAGGAACACTTTCAGGCAATTTCTACCGCTACCTTCCTTGCAAACCTTATAGAAAATACTACGCGGCAAAAACCAGAGAGTGATTCAACGAATCCGACGAGCCAGACGGAGGCGGGTCGGGGAATCCCGATATGTATAAACCGAGTGGAAAAGCACGCTATGTGATTGTGAATGAGGTCAATATCGGTTCTATTGTGTAGTGACAGGGCAGCTTCCTACATGTACTACTTCCACGTGTTGCCATTTGCTCCTGTGCGTGTGGCTGTGTCGTTATCCACTAAAGCGTTTTAATCAACTGTCAGACTTTTGAGCGCCATTTCCTCTGATCAAGGTGAGTACTTCAGTTTCTCTCTACCGTTCATCATTGTGATCCATCTGTCTCTTGGACCGGCCAGTGAGTGAGATATATGATGTCACTTACAGTACAGAGACAGTACAAGCCTAGCCTGGGCACTTGTGAGAGAGGTAGCAAGGCAAAGGCCACCTGTACATTCATGGTCAAATGCACTGTGCATGCAGCGTACATTTGTATCTTGCACGGGGTTTTCGATGTCAAGAGCCAAGCCTACTCGACCATGATTATATTGGTCAAATTAATCGGTCATGCCCGCTGACACCTGGGCCTTTTAATACCAACATCAACTGAAATGTCATTACAGCAACTTCAACTGCAGTCACGGTCATAAGTTTAGGTCATAAGTTTACACAATGATATCTTAAAGCGAATGGCTCGTGGGGTTTGTTGTGGCGCCATGACAGTTGGTCATCGATATCAAGCACCATTTTGAGAAAAAGGCAAAAGAAGGATTTTAGTTTAATGGGAAATGCATTAGACAGCCAAACTTCGGAGGCGTATTCTGCAAAATCTGCCGCTTCAAAATCAATGGGAATAGTACAAAATGTGCATCTTAACCGACTGAATTTGAAAACGAAATTAACCCATTTTAACACATTTTTAATGGGACCTCGTACCCAGTGCTTACGTTCGCATATTTGCACAGGTGTTGCATATGGCTGGAGCACGGCTTTGCCTGGAGGCTAGGTTCACTCTCTATGGAAGGTACCACCAAAAATGTAAACAAACCCCACGAGCCATTCGCTTTAAATATTTCAGATGCTTCTCACTCAGTGATCCGTGGTGTTGGGCAGTGTTGCCATGTTTATATATTAATGTAACAATTTCTCGCAAAATTTCAGCTCTGGTCAACATGGCGTCAGATGGTACAGATGGGGAGAAACCAGTGTGTCTTATGTGCTTCGAATCCCCCGCCGTCAGAAAGGTATGCGCATGCGTCCAGTCCAAGGTCGCATGACCACACAGTGTTGACAGTCTTAGCTCTTCTTCAAAAAGCCCCACTTTCAACCTGTCATGCCTGTGGGTCCTAATGACCAGGGGCCTGTTTCATAAAGTGAATTTAAGCTAATGGTACCATTAACTCAATGCAGTTTCTATTTGGTTAAAGGTACCAATAGTTTAAAGTCACTTTATGAAACAGGCCCCTTTCATAAAGTGACTTTAAGCTAATGGTACAATTAATTCAATGCATTTTCCATTTGGTTAAAGGTACCATTAGCTTAAAGTCATTTTATGAAACACACCCAGGTCAGCTGTTCATAGGATTTCTCGAAAATTCATATCCATGGTCTATCCGGCTTAGAGTTAGATGAAGGGCCTATAGACCCTCACGTAAAGACATTATTCAGAAAATTAAGTGGGAAATTTGACCTAGAACGTCCGACACAAGTTGACTGGTTTCCTGTGCTTCCGTAACTATCCCATCATCGGTCAAAGTATCAGTCGTGTCGCCTCCTAGACCTACTCCTTCTACCAGACCTACCACCTCATAGGTGATAGGAGGGTCTCAGTTCACTATTTTAACAGCATGTTGTTTTTCTTCATTCACAGATTGGGACCTGTGATCACTCTTTCTGTAAAGCCTGTCTGCTCACCCATCTGGAGGATCAGGTGACGAACCAGGAGGAGGTGTTCGCCTGCCCTGCCTGTCGAGCCAAGCCGCCCCAGCAATACGTGAATACCGATCTTGACAACTCCAACGAGGGCAGCGAGGATGGCGGGTCTGGTTCGGGCCGTACCAGCGCCGACGACAGTAGCGGAATTGTGAGCATGGATTCCAGCGAGAACGGATCTGTTGTCAGCGGGGATATACCTGGCGTTGTAAGGGACCGTAAAGCTTCGCTCGAAGGGGCAAACTGCAAGATCTGTGCCTTCAAGGGAACACAAGTTAAGGCTGTCAAGGTGTGTGAGGAGTGCTGTGCATTGCCGATGTGCATGGAGTGCACCAACGATCACAAGGAAAACTCCCTGACGGTTAACCACGTGGTAGGTTCGCTCAAAGCGTACCTTCAGCGAACAGAATCCCTTTGCGGTGTTCATGGGGAGATTGTTACGATGAATTGTACAACTTGTTCACAGGAAGTCTGCCGTTTGTGTATTTGTCTGGAGCATGCTTACCATGACATCAGAACCCTGGAGGATATAGTCCACGATAATGTTGATGAGGTCTGGACGGCCTTGGAAGAGGAGGAAGAGAGGAATGCCCAAATGAAGATGGACCAAACGGCCCTGGAGGAATCGAAAACAACAGCTGAAGAGATGGAAGACGGGGTTATCAAAGCTATTGAAGATCATGCAGAGATGTGCATCCAGGTGATTCTAGATAAAAAAGATGGGTTAAAGAAGCAAGTAAAGGATGACTTCCAGGTGATCGGTGGTTTACGGGGCATCCTCGATGCGATGCCGACCTCACTGAAGGAGTCCGAAGCCGTCATTGCGGAAGCAAATGATGTCCTCCAAGATGCGGAACTGCAGTTCGAGTACGTCGGGAAACTGACCACCATGAAGGACACGTTGGACGAACTTAATGAAGGGTACCCGGCCTACAAGGAGGAGAGGGATAACTGCCTGGATGCTTTCAAAACCCTCAAAAGGAAGGCGCCGACTTTCTTCCCCCGGACCCCCAACTTTGATCTTGGTGGTTTCGTCGCCCCGGGACCAACCTGCGAGGAGGGCGGGCCGTGTGTTTGTGAGGTTTGCTCGACAGCGCTGGAGGTCCCTGACCCGAAGAGGAAGAAGACGTGTCAGAAAAGGGGCTCGTGTTCCTGCGGCGTTTGTGGTGATGTTTTCCGAAAACCAAGTTCATCACGAGCCAACGAGTGTCAAGCGAAAGGAGCGTGTACTTGCGGTGTTTGCGGTGACGCCGCATTCAGGAAACCAAATGCGTCAAGAGTCTGGGAGTGCCAGTTCAGTCGTGCTTGTAATTGTGGAGTTTGCGGCGAGAAGATTCGCAAACCAGACAAAGGAAGGGTTGGAGAATGTCGTAAGAAGATGACCTGCACGTGCGGCACTTGTGGTTGTGTATATTACCGCTCCAAGATTGACAGCAGTGGGCACTGCGGCCTCACCAGAATCGCCAAGGGTTTTGTCCCGTAATTTCTTGTTAGTGACGGATGTTCTTCCAAGGGAGGTTAAGATATGATGAATTAAAAACAAAAGTCG
This sequence comes from Notospermus geniculatus, assembly GCA_002633025.1. Taxonomy (NCBI): domain Eukaryota; kingdom Metazoa; phylum Nemertea; class Pilidiophora; order Heteronemertea; family Lineidae; genus Notospermus; species Notospermus geniculatus. Next base: position 90,781 of record NMRB01000804.1, on the reverse strand, counting down.
GCTTTATTTCGTCCTTTTCAGTTGCCGGCTGATAAACTCAGGAACTCACCAACTCACAACTTGGCCTAATCATTCAGACGGGACGACAGCGAATGAGGAATCCTGGTGACGTAATTCACAACATTTGATGACGTAGTGAGCAAAGAGATATCATCGTCGGCGTTCTCGTTGAGTATCGGAACCTCCCTACTGCGATTTTGGACAGGGGCAAATTTCGCCCACACAGTTAATCATAGTCACTATATCGTTTACCTTTATCGTTTATTTTCTTTACCTCTCTTATCATATGTTTGACAAACGTCACTAAAGTTGATGACGCCACCAGCCGTGTTATAAAAATATCAGTAAACGAATAGTCAATATTTTGTAATGCGAATCGTTTGAAATTGCTGACTGATAATAAAAACTTGAAAGTGGTCAGACAAAATGTCATCAACTGGAATGTGAGAAACCAGTCTGCGGTTTGCATTTGATGTGATTTTAATCAACCGCTTGAGTTTCGCAAGTGCGCGACCTGTAGACCTATGACGTCATACGCACAAATTGATGACGTCGTCATACAGTTTATATCTGTCATTGAGGTGATTCCATTGCTTTGAAGTTTGTGCAAAATTTTTGTTCAGAAACTAATTGTTATCGTTGTCAACGTTTAAACAGATTAAAATTTATCATCCTCAATGCTGTTAAAAATGAGTTAGTGGTATGACAAATGACATCACGGAAATTATTTCGTACCCTCCGATCGGCGAATCCCGAATCATGCCGAAGTCTCTCGTGGGTCTGAGCCTTCTTGGGATTCCTATGTAATGGCTGTTACTGAGCACCGCGGCGGTACCGCAAACATATCGCGGTCCAGCGGCGGTGCCGCAAACTGCGCTTTCGCCCCACGATGTACTGCGGGTCGGGAGTGATGACAGCGACTCGTCACCGGGATAAAATCCGGTGTAACATCTCAGTGTTTCTGAGTGTGAAGTTACTCACTGTGCTGCCCTATTCAACAGTCATCTCTCCCTGGCTGCCTATCGGAGCAGTCAGCCGCGCTTATTGCCAAAAGATGACAGCAACGTTCCAGGGGACCAATACAAAAGAAAATTCTCCCGATTGGTGCTCACTGAAGCATGAATGGGTCCGCTAGGCATTGAATTGGGCCGTAGTGACACCTATTGGTCAACTGACTGACAGCTCCTATTGTCAATATGTTCCCAATACAAAGAAACACCGTCGCAAGTGCCTCTTGGAATTGACACCAAAGTAGCCAACCAATCACTGTTCCGCTTTCAGGACCAGTTCGGGGCCATAGCAACGGATAATCATTGCTATCTGTGCCTCTCAATATGCTCGATACATGCGCGGCGTGTTTCAGCCAATCAATCTTAATACGGCGGCGTAGGCTCAACTGTACTGCGGCTTTTGATTGCTCACCGTCTTTTGTGATCTTTCAATTTTTTCGTCAACAATGCCCGCGTTTATTGGAGCACACTGGATTATGTGTAGAATTTTGTGTTATGAAGTAGGCCTGTTTCTGCTATGTGAGGAGTACATAAACGCTGAGGGCAGAGCGTTCTACATAACCGGTGTGAATGCAAGGAAACACGTCAAAAACGGTCCTGGGTTAGCTTCGCGGTCTGCCTGAGCTCGCCTAGCCTCGGATTCGCCGAATCACCATCTGGTTATTGCGTTGTGTTTTAGAATGTACGCAGTAACTGGCTAAAACGATCCTGAGTTAGCTTCGCGGTCTGCCTGAGCTCGCCTCGGATTCGCCGAATCACCATCTGGTTATTGCGTTGTATTTTAGAATGTACGCAGTAACTGGCTAAAACGTGCCCCATTTCACCGAAAATACGGCGCCGAATGAGCAAATATTTTTGCCCAGGTGAGTATATCTTCCGTGAGACTAATGTCTCTTTACCTTTTTGGTATCTTCACCTTTTCTTTCGCTCTTTCGTTGACCAAATTTAAGATTTTCTGTAATGAGGCTGTCCAACATATTTCACTCCCCCCCCCCCCGCGTGCATGCAATGCTCTAAAGCTAATTCCCCGTTTTTGGACCACCTTATAAAAGTTCTCTCTTCATCAGTTATTACTCTCATTTTTCAGGTAGAAATTCAACATGGCGTCCTGCCCCGAGGATCCACCATCATGTCTCATGTGCTTAGAATCTCCAGGAATCTGGAAGGTAGGAATAAAAACCGCACGATCTGATCAGAGTTCTGACTCTTCCCACGAGATAAAAGACAGGCCTGCCAAACAAACGACCATCACGACTTGGCGACACAGATGTCTTTTCATTTTGACGACCTGGCGTCGGATAATGTGGAAAAGTCTACTACTGGTCGAAGGCAGTCTCACGACCCAGTCTTACAAGACTGAATTGGTTCTACTGAACTGTAGACAGTCGTGATAATTGACGGAACTTTGGCGGGAAAATCCCTGCCTCTGTCGGGCTGATGTAATTATAGTGTGGACACTCTAGACCTACGTTATCGGACGACGAGACGGTAGAGTCATAACGTGCAGAATCCTATAGGGTACCCAGGCCCTAACGTTGTTTGAGTTGTTCTCGCGCCAAAATGACAGGTGTAGCAGTAAAAGTGTCCCCCAGCAAAAAAGTGTCCACTTCTATTGTTGAATGACGGATTAAGGTGCATGGCTATAGAAACCAATCGCCAGAGATTAGATTGTAACAATAGGATCGTTTGTTCCCAGGACAGTTTTTCCTGCGGCCATTCTTTCCTTTCACACTGCCATAATATTGCTATTGACGACGTCATTTCTTTATTTTTTAGCTCAGCCACTGTCAGCATGCCTACTGCAAGAAATGCCTACTTTCTAACTTGGAAAAGCAAATGAACAACGGAGAGGGGGGTATTGTTGGTTGTCCTGTCTGCCGATTCAAGCCGGTAGAAATGTCCGTGAAAGGCACTCATCACGTGACTCCTGCTGATGAAAACCTGCAGGGTTTTACCTTGACTGATGATGTCTCTGCATCTAGAGCCGAGGATAAAAAGGAAAATGACGTCTCTGCGGAGGGGTCAAGCGCCAAGGGACGGGAGGAAAGGGCAGCGCTAAATGGGGCCAATTGTAAGTTATGCTTCTCTAAAGGATCTGTGGTAGAAGCGAAGAACGTTTGCAATGAATGCCGTGGTCTTCCGTTATGTTCGGCCTGTACCAGCGATCATCGTCAAGGGAAAGCCACCGAGTGTCATGTCGTCACCTCCATCGACCTATTCCTCCGTGGGGGAGATATATTTTGTGACTTCCATGGGGATATCAGCGAAATTTATTGCACAAGTTGCTCCACGGCTGCATGTGCGTCTTGTGTTTCACTCGACCACCTCGATCACGAAGTCATGAGGTTGAACGACTTGCTTCTTGCTGAGATGCGAAAGGTGGAGAGTGCGAGGAAGTTGGAGCAGGGCCGTTTGCAAACATTGAGAGCTGATGCCGACACTTTCAAGGAGATGATGTCTACAGGTGACGAGATGGAGGCAACGATAATCCAGTCCATTGAGGACCATGGTGAGAAGTGCATCGAGCAGATTCTGAAACTCAAAGAAGGCTTCAAGAAAACCGTACACGACGAGTTTGAGGTGATCCGGACGATGAAAGACGAACTGGAGAAGATGTCAGACAATGTGAATGGGTCTGAGGAGATTCTCTCTCGAGCTGACAATCTCCTTGACTCCAAGGTTGAATTTACAACTTCGTACGCAGCGGAGCTGGCAGGTCTGATGGAAGAACTGGACGAACTGAACAGAGGACATTCCAGCTATGAGAAGGCAAAACTGGTTCACCTTAAAGCATATGAAGATCTCCGCAGGAAACCGCCCAAGTTTTTCCCCAGAATGGTGACTTTCAACATTGGTGGCTTTAAGGATGCACCCAGATGCAGTGCTGGTGGTGAATGTGTTTGCGATATGTGTGAAAAGAAGTTCAGGTTTCCAAATATACAGAGAAAAGGTGAATGCGACAAGCGGGGTTATTGTGCTTGTGGTACCTGTGGACGCAGACCCGATGTATCAAGAGCTAACGAATGTCGACGGTCGGGTTGTGTTTGTAGTACCTGTGGGCGAAAACCCCATGCTTCAAGAGCTAACGAATGTCGATTGGCAGGCTGTGTCTGTGGTACCTGTGGGCGCAAACCTCGTGCTTCAAGAGAGTACGAATGTGAAAACAGGGGTTATTGTGTCTGTGGTACCTGTGGGAAGAGACCCGATGGTTCAAGAGCGTACGAATGCAAAGGGAGGGGATATTGTGTCTGTAGCACCTGTGGGCGGCGACCTTCCACGCGGTGGAAATTTTGGGCGTGCATGTGTGTGTGTGCATGCATGTGTGCGTGCATCTATGCGTCGTGGATCAGTTCATGCCCAGATGCTCATGTTAATGAGGAAGATGAGTAGTGTGAGTTGGCCTCTTCCACATTTACCAGGGCCAACAGTTCTGTGGTTTCAGCCCTGATTGAAAAAGTCAATGGGAATGCAATCTATTCACATTTCTGTTTGTAGCGTTAAACCCCATGCCAGTTCGTAGGGTAGAGATAGAGCACTCAAATACAACAGTTTCTACCCCAGTGNTAGCAGTAGCCTATGCAGCAGAAACTTTCGTGAAAATTTGACCGAGTACGTTGGACACAAGCTGACTGGTTCCCTGCCCTTCCGTTACCATAGTTACTATCCCCTCATAGGTGATGATGTCAGTCCTGTCACCTACTAGTCCTCGTCTTTGGAATGCTCTTCCCATTGGAGTACGTGTTTGTTCCACACTTGGCCAATTCCGACGTGCATTGAAGACTCACCTCTTTAGAACTCATTTTAACATATAGGCCTAATCTAAATGTCTTATAATCCAATGTTTTAAACTGGTTGGCATTTATTTCCATTGATGGATTTATGTATCTGGTTTTAAGCTGGTTTGCACTTATTCTATTGTAAAGCACCGTAGAGCGAATATTTATTTGAATATGGTGCTATATAAATGTTTTAATAATAATAATAATAATAATAATAGTCCTACCACCACAGACTTACCACCTCATAGGTGATAGGATGGTCTCAGGTCACTATTTTAACAACATGCTGGTTTTTCTTCATTTACAGATCGTAACCTATGGCCACTGCTGCTGTAAAGCCTATCTGCTTACCCATCTGGAGGATCAGGTGACGAACCAAGAGGAGGTGTGCGCCTGTCCTGCTTGTCGGACCAAGTGGCCCCAGCAACACGTGGATACCGATCTTGACAACTCCACCGAGGGCAGCGAGGATGGAGGGACTGGTTCGGGCTGGACCAGCACTGACGGGACCAATTCCGACGACAGTAGCGGAATTGTGAGCATGGATTCCAGCGAGAACGGATCTGTTGTCAGCGGGGATATACTTGCGGTTGTAAGGGGCCGTAAAGCTTCGCTCGAAGGAGCGAACTGCAAGATCTGTGCCTTCAAGGGAACACAAGTGAAGGCTGTGAAGGTGTGTGAGGAGTGCTGTGCATTGCCGATGTGCATGGAGTGCACCAACGATCACAAGGAAAACTCTCTGACGGTTAACCACGTGGTAGGCTCGCTCAAGGCGTACCTACAGCGGAAAGAATCCCTTTGCGGTGCTCATGGGGAGATTGTCACGATGAAATGCACAACGTGTTCACACGAAGTCTGCCGTTTGTGTGTTTGTCTGGAGCATGCTAACCATGACATTAGATCCCTGGAGGATATCGTCCACGATAATGTTGATGAGGTCTGGACGGCCTTGGAAGCGGAGGAAGAGAGGAATGCCCAATTGAAGATGGACCAAACGGCCCTGGAGGAATCGAAAACAACAGCTGAAGAGATGGAAGACGGGGTTATCAAAGCTATTGAAGATCATGCAGAGATGTGTATCCAAGCGATTCTAGACAAAAAAGATGGGTTGAAGAAGCGATTGAAGAAGGACTTCCACTTCCAGGTGATCGGTGGTTTACGGGACCTCCTCGATGCGATGCCGGGTTCACTGAAGGAGTCCGAAGCCGTCATTGCAAAAGCTAAGCAACTCCTTCAAGATGCAGAGCTGCAGTTCTCGTACGTCGGAAAACTGACCACCATGAAGGAGACGTTGGAGCAACTTAATCAAGGGTACCCCAAGTACAAGGAGGAGAGGGATAACAGCCTGGATGATTTTAAAACCCTCCAGGAGGAGATGCCGACTTTTTTCCCCCATTTCCCCAGCTCAAGTCTTGGTGATTTCTACACCCCGGAACCAACCTGCGAGGAGGGTGGGCCGTGCATCTGTGAGACGTGTGGGATGGATTTTGAGTTCCCTGACCCGAAGAAGAAGGAGACGTGTCAGAGGAGGGGCGCGTGTTTCTGCGGCGTTTGTGATGATGTAATTCCGAAACCAAGTTCATCACGAGCCAACGAGTGTCAAGCGAAAGGCTGGTGTACTTGCGGTGTTTGCGGTGGTGCCGCAATCAGAAAACCAAGTCCATCGAGAGCTCTTGAGTGTCAAATAACAGGTGGCTGTTCTTGTGGAGTTTGCGGCGAGAAGTTTCGTAAACCAGACAAAGGAAGGGTTGGAGAATGTCGTAAGAAGACGACCTGCACGTGCGGCACTTGTGGTTGTGTATATTTCTTCTAAGTGACGGAGGCTTTATTTCGTCCTTTTAAGTTGTCGGCTGATAAACTCATGAGCTCACTGACTCACAAGTACATGTCGGCCTAATCATTCAGACGGGACGACAGCGAACCCTACTGCGATTTTGGATAGGGGCAAATTTCCCCCACGTATAGTAACCATATCGTTTACATTTACCGTTCATTTTCGTTACGTCTCTTTTTTATGTTTGACAAACGTCACTAAAGTTGATGACGTCATAGCGGCGTTATAAAAATAACAAAAAAAGAACGTTAATATTTTGTGATGTGAATCTTTTGACAGATCAATAAAACTTGAAAGTGATGAGACCAGACAATGCCATTAGCTGGAAACCGGTCTGCGGTTTGCATTTGATGTGCTTTTAATCAACCGCTTAATAAAGTCTATCTATCTATCTAATCAACCGCTTGAGTTTCGTAAGTGCGCGACCTGTAGACCTATGACGTCATGCACACAAAGTGATGACGTCATCATATTTGTAGTCTGTCATTGAGATGGTTCAGTTGCTTTGAAGTTTGTGCAAGATTTTTATTTGAAAATCAGTTGTAATCGTCGTCGTTGTGTTGATTAAAATTTATCATACATCCTTACTGCTGTCAAGTGATTTTTTTGGATGTGACATGTACAAAGAACTTCACTTTAGCTTTCCCAGCAGCCATTTTTTATAGTCTACGATCGGCGAGTCCCGAATCAGTGCTACTTGCACACATGACATACGGAGTGAACACAGTGAGTTTCCCTAAGTGTCCCTGGCACCTCTTGCCAAAATTAGGTCATCACCATGGGGATTCTCTTTCAGAGTGACAGATGATTGGTTCCCCCAGTAGGCGAAGTCTCCATGACGATGACCTAATTTAGCCTTAGCGAAACCCACCGACTTTTTTCAACTCCCTCGTGGATCTAAGCCCTTAGGGCTCGTCCCTGTTGCCCGCCCGGCGTCAACGACGTCGTGACGCGACGTCATAGCATTGTTTGGCTGATTTTAACGTCAGTTGTACAACGCTCACAGCGCCGCCCTGTCGGGATAAAAAGTGAAACGGGTTCCTCATTATTTCAATATTAATGACCGCTGAATGCAGTGCCAGTTCGGTGTGTTCCCACCGTTGCCGATGGTAACTTGTCCCGCGTGTAAGAAAACAGTCCAGAATCTACCACTTGATCACGCACGTTAGTGGTTTAATAAAAACTGTTTCAAAGATTGCGTGACAACGTTTGCATTTTCTTCGCGCCGAAAGCAGTCCTTCTTTTCATGTGTTCACCGTGTTTTTCGCCTTTCAAAGATGACGGTTGTAATTCACCGCCATGTTTTTTCGTGCGGCTCCATGGAGAATGGTAAAGAATAGAATCAATGGTGATGCATAATGAATGAAGGGAAAGTTTTCATAGTAAAAGTCGTGTGAAGGACTGGCTTGGTTATTGGACTGGCATGAATAAGAAATATAGCAGCAGAAACGTAGCGCCAAGAGGAACCTGCAGAACTACCGCCGTTTGGAGGCGCTGTGATCGGTTGTACCTTTCCCCGACGTCTCCCCGTGTTGCGCTGCGTCCAGGACGTCGTGACGCGACGTCATCGCCGCGGCGTTGCTTTGTTCTGTTTTTGACGTCTCCGGTGCAACCGCTCGCAGCGCCGCCTTGCGGAGCTGAACTCTCCCTTGTACTCTACAATAAACGTCACTCAGCACTTCGCTCCGGCTGAATAATCTTTAAATACCTATAAATATAGTCTCGTCCCATATGAGGCCGTGTCGTAATCCATGTAAAACCCCACTGACTATTAACTTGTGTATTTTTGTTCCGAGAAAATCACGCGCCAACCATTATGATGAAAAAAACAGCGATGCTAATTCACGGTGACATAAAATCGTTATGTTGTTTGGTTGATGGAGATACACCGCAGACACGCTGATGAGGAGGCTGGGAGGGGATGTCAGGGGACCGCGGATGATGGATGCAACTTTGATGTCAACTTGATTCGGGTTTCAGTTTGAAAATCTGAGGAATCCTCTTTACTTTTTATCCCGACAGGGCGGCGCTGTGATCGGTGCGACCGAAGACGTCAAAACAGACACACGACGTCCTTGAGAGTGAAAAACAGCGAGAGCAAAGCAATGGAATAAGGTTGCGTCATGACGTCGTTGACGCAGTGCAAAAGGGGTGAGACGTCGAAAAGAGGTACAGCTACTCACAGCGCCTCCACGTGGCGGTAGTTTGCACTAGCTTCTTCAATGGCTCTTTTGGGTAAGAGATCAGACCGTATCTCTAACCCCTCCAGAGATCAGACCGTATCTCTAACCCCTCCAGAGATCAGACCGTATCTATAACCCCTCCAGAGATCAGACCGTATCTATAACCCCTCCAGATTCAGCAAGCTTCGCAGGCAACCGAATGATGACAGCAGTAGCTCAGGTACCATTTTTACAAAACAACGGGCAGCAGAATAGGTTTCAACATTCCACATTGTCCAGGCCAAATCATGGCGAAAAGAAACTACCATTGTCCAGCTGCCAATCCGCCTTTTCCACCAACCCATAGTCAACCAATCAGACATCCAAACAACAACATTCACAAAAGAAAAACCACAAAGACATCGTTTCGCACCATTCCAGTTTCTATACCAACCCGATCAAAACTACCTCCAACAAAGGAGAGCGTCGACCGCTGAGCCAATCAAATCGTCGTAATCAGACGCTGTCGTCTGCTAACGACCAGGAATCATGGAACATGAGACGATCATTCGAGAGGTGATTTCTGTAAATTGGACATGATTGGACGGACCAGAGGCAAATGTGGGGAGGCTTTGGCGATCATAAGAAATCTTCTCATCTTTTGAAAATGACATATTTTCATGTTGTCTGCTGGTGGGGAGGGTATCTCACCCGGAGACGTTATACTGGATGGATTGGGGAGGACGTCAAGACCTGTGTACCGCTGTTAGGAGATCGTTGACTGCCCTGGAGAGGGCGCAAGATTCAGTGAATGATGCTCTTGCGTTTTGACTGTTTTAAGCAGTGTGGCCTAGTGTTAATCACCGGATTCGAGACCCAGAAGTCGCGGGTTCGGGCAAATTTTAATTCTCAACTGCTCTGATAGGATCAAGTGATGTGCTGAATGAGCTGCTCCTTGAGTTCCCCCAGAAAGGTTTCTGGAGAGACTGGGGTAATAATGTGAAGTGCTTTGAGACTGTACAGTATTACAACTGGTCTGAAAGGATCAAGTGATGTGCTGAATGAGCTGCTCCTTGAGTTCCCCCAGAAAGGTTTCTGGAGAGACTGGGGTAATAATGTGAAGTGCTTTGAGACTGTACAGTATTACAACTGGTCTGAAAGGATCAAGTGATGTGCTGAATGAGCTGCTCCTTGAGTTCCCCAGAAAGGTTTTCGGAGAGACGGGGGTAATAATGTGAAGCGCTTTGAGACTGTACAGTATTACAACTGGTCTGAAAGGATCAAGTGATGTGCTGAATGAGCTGCTCCTTGAGTTCCCCAGAAAGGTTTCTGGAGAGACTGGGGTAATAATGTGAAGTGCTTTGAGACTGTACAGTATTACAACTGGTCTGAAAGGATCAAGTGATGTGCTGAATGAGCTGCTCCTTGAGTTCACCAGAAAGGTTTCTGGAGAGACTGGGGTAATAATGTGAAGTATTGAGGTATTGTTTGACCTTGCTTTATCGGAAGGGGATGGGTGATGGTCACACGATGGAAGGGGAGGGGGATAGTCACATGATGCATACAGTTATAGTTGACTCACTGCAGTTCTTAACTTCCCATAATGTCTAATATACTGCTTTAGTTCCATCACACGGCACTGATTACTGGAAGGCTAGATACGGCTCATTTGATGACACATTGCTGAACGTAGTCAGAATCAGTAGACTACTCCTGTAACTGACTATAATCTTACTGAGGAAGGCTAAGAACCCGTGCCATCCATTCGTGCCCCGAGGGACAGATCAAATACCGCCATTACTGTCAGCGTTCATCCGGGCTATTCATTGGGTCTCGTATAAAATCCGGAATGTCGTAATTCAAGTTGACGCAAGCCGGAGTGGCGATCAGGTGAGGACGCTGTTCAAGGTTAGATGAGCGCTACCCGGGAGAGGTTGGTTCCGAGGATTGGAATGAGAAAGGAAAGCCTGTCGGTTGCCGGGGTTTGGAATGGTGGTTACACCGGCTCTCATGAGCCTGGGGTCCTATCGCTAGACTTTTGTCTACGCCGGTGGCCTAGTGGCCAGTAGGTCAGTAGGTCATAAGTGACCTGCATCAAGGTCATTATGTTCCCGTTCTCTGGGAACGGCCACTGAGGAAAACGATGGTTCATTGCCTGTGTGGCGCGTCGTCGACGGTCACGAGCGAACAGGGAACAAGAAAACATGTTACACTAGGGAACAGCCTGTCGATAGATGGCCTCTCAACAGAGGGACGTCACAACGGTCACGTGACTGCAAAGAGTCAGCCATGTTGGCCATCAGATGGCCGGCGATGACGTCATTCCATTTTGACGTCACGATCTTGTGTGTTGACGCTGTGTTCATGCCGCGATGTCGCTTGACATTTTGACAGCCAATGTGGCGGCATCGTGTCGTCATGGAAATGTGACGTCACGTGAAGAACCTCTCTATTGGAAAGAAGAGGGACGTAAACAAAATCGAATCTGAGCCTCTCGGTAGAGGTACTGGGAGAAAATCCGTTCCCTATCATAACTACAGAGGACTACATGGTAATTAAAGTTGAAAGCCCTCCGCTGCGACAAACACAACGGTTTAATTGTAGAATAACATTGATGGGCGTTTCAAAACGACACGGTACATAGTGTTCAATTGGCTTCAGATCAAGAAGAGCAGAAATTATTGTTTAAAGTCGATGTAATATGTACATGTCTGTCTATTTTCTTGATATGGTATTCAGTATTGAAAACCTATACACGCATTTTATTGTATCTAGAAAATGTCGTGTTATGTACGCTCCAAATATTGTTGCTTTATCCAAGACATATCACATCAGAACTGAGAACTTCAAAGAACCGATCTGTCCCAACGACTGGAGTAGAAAAATACACACGTGTTTCAGTATATAAGTATTGTTTTTTCATGTCAAATAAAGGTGGAATATAGCGAATCGTCGATAGATTAAATACAAAATTGCACTTTGAAATTTATAATGAAATCTACAACCCATCGTTATCAATGTACATTTCTTTCAACACAAAACCGCCAACACACCAGCTATAAATAGCCGGCTCTTCCATCAGTTCTTTACACCCTTCCGGAAATTTATCGATATAAGATTCTACGCACGAGAATCAACTGTGTTTTGTTTGTGTTAGCGACCGAGTCAGTCTTCGGGTGAGAATGAAACGGGAGTGACCATGGTGATAACGTCATGGGGTCTTAGGCACTGCCACTAATGAACCAAGGGTTATTGGGACAGCTGTAGTGGTGCAGACATTTCCACTTCGGCAATTTCCGCCGCGGTTTGTGGTGGTGGTGCGGTGTCAAGGCCTGTTTCCACTACAACGGATCCGCTGCGCGGTTTGCGGCGCCGGAGCGGTTTTCAGAGGCATGAATTGTTAAACCATCGAAGAATTATCCCAAACCCTGGGAAAATGATCATTTGAATGAATAGAAATATAAAGCTTTACTCACCTGTTTTCAAAATCACGACGTGGATGATGATATGGAAAGAAAAAAAGGAAGAAAAGATGAGAAATCAACAATCTATAATTTTGCGCAATAACATTTAACAATCATTACTTTGAACTTTGTATTGTACCCCAGCCGCCGATTCGATCACCGATGCGACCACTACGTGATTGTATGTTTCACTAAACCTCCCTCTCTCTCTATTTAATAACCTTTGATAAATAATTCATACGCTTTGCCCTGTGGTCTCTAATATAACCTGTGCAGCCCTATTGTACCAACCTGTCGGAAACCAAGCGTAATATATTTATTGAACGTCACACCGCCGTAGAGATAATGGCAAACCAATTATTTTTGCCGATACTTTTCTATTATGTTCAACTACTGCCTCCACGACGACGGGTACAGCTACTTAATTGGATATCACGCGCCTTGAGAGGTGCATGATGACGTCAGGGAAAATTGTGAATGTTTTTCGTGACGTCATGAAATGACGTCAAAATTGTCGTTTGCGAATGCGATCTAGGCCTATTGTCACGATTGATTGCGTTCCATCTCGGTGGAAAGAAGCAGTCCTTTTTTAGACCCACCCTAACAAGCAGAAGAAAAAGGCAACACACCCGCCAATCTGGGATTACGGAATTAAAGAAGGCATTCTTTGCGGGAGAAAATGGTGGGTTGCATAAAAAGACGGATCAGGTTATGATCAGCGAAACGAACCGACGACTGCACAGTGAAAATCAGATCATTTGATAAAAACCTCTAATCAGGAAAGGCGCAGGATTGCCGGTTTTTATATCGAACCAGAGGGAGCGTGTAAAATCGAGATCAGTAACTTGATGAATTAGAAACGGAGACTGACACGCATCACCAGCTGTCGACGAACGCAAATGGTTTGATAAAAAACACGGAATTGTGTGGTAACCGGAGGGAATACAATCATGATACAGTTCACCTGTCATTCGTCGTTTGACATCGAGAAAGCGACATCTAGCGGAGAGCGAGAAAATCACAGTGGCGAAGAATTCGACCAAGAACGGCAGGCAGTAAATAAAGATACCTATGAAACATGATGACCATGATTGATAATTAATGGTAACATAATTCCAACAAATCTGAAGTCTACCTGCAAAAATATCATAAAAAAATGTTCACCTGAACGTTAACCTTTAAACACAACCTTTAATTAATCTTCGATCGACGAAAAAAAAATCCCAGATAAATGCTATTCACTAAGTTTGTTTTTAAAAACTTTTAAAAGTGTTCATTGATTTAGTTTAACAACTCGATTAGATGTTCAGCATCATGTCAATAACAGGTGTAGTACTAATTTCCGTCGTTAGGGCTCATTTATAACAGCTATTTATATCACAAACGAAAAAATACGTTGCTGTGCGACGCAGATGCGCGTTTCAGTCACTGCCTTCGACGCGAGAGTATACGGTATTTCATATCATCATTTTCGGCGTCGATACAAAGAGTTCTGAGAGCCGAATTTTTTTCATTTGTTATATACCGGTAAATAAGAAGAATAATTCTGGGAGCCGAATTTTTTGAATAACATGTGTACTGGTCGTTATCGTTAGGTCGTCTTGGTATCGGCGCCCAAAATGATGGTATGAACTGCCGTATAATCTCGCATCGAAGGCAGTGACTGACAAACGCGCATCTGCGTCGCGCAGCAACGTGTTTTTTTTTCTTGCGCATATTTCCCCCACCGCGCCTGACGATCAACTTGAATAGTACTTGAAAACGAAAAAAAAAACTCGCGTCACGCGTCCCACACGCGCATGTCAGTCATCAGCAATCAGCTGGAATTAATCTCCTGTTGATGAACTGACGTCAGTTTAGTTTAAGTCCCACGGTCGAGTGGGTCTTGGGCCTTTCACAGATATTACAAGTGGGCTAAGCCTGAATATCATCGAGTGACCTTCTAGGAATGAAAGTCTAGTATTCTCCCTTGTGCGTGATGGGATATTCACGGCAACATTGATTAGTTGTAATCTAATTAACATCTCATTAATAAATTATAACTTAATCAGTATGAGATGGTTGATTAACATCAATTATTCAGAGTGTCCACTCATTTCCTGAATCAGGGATCGATGTTCGAGGATCAACCAGAAAAAAATATTGTGCAGTTTCTAACCGATACTCAGCATTTCGTGATCAAAACAGAATTCTGCAAAAAATGCCACTGGGAGGCGCTGTGAGCGGTTTTATCTTTTTTCAACGTCTCCGTGTTGCACTGCGTCATGTTACACTTGCTCTGTTTTTGACGTCTTTGATAAACACTCTCACAGCGCCGCCCTGGCGGGATGCAAACTTATGCCGACGATTGCACATTACACAGTCACATCATGGGCTACATAAGGCCCCTATTACATAGAAGTATACATTATACGAAAACGCCGGTTAACAATAGCTTCACGGTCGTGAATCCACTTGAAGCCTTTCTTTACAGGCGTTTTCGTATACCGTGTACTTCTATGTAAAAGGGGCCTAGGTATATGGTATACGATCACGCCGATTGACAAAGGCTTCACAAAAGGTTTGCAACCATAAAGCCATTGTTAACCGACGTGTCCGTATCCCGTATACCTCTATGTGAACTCAGCCTATCCACGAGACGTTTGCGGACGCGGTTTCGGTGGCGGGAATCGAACCAACGTATTTCCCATTAGCTATTTCACCCGCACCCGCTCCCGTCACCGAAACCGAGTCCGCAAACGTCTAGTGGGAAAGCAGTCTTACGTTGGCAGCACGTCACTAACCGTCCCTCTCTGCAGCTGTAGTTTTTATGAAGTGGTTTTACGATTTATGCAGATGGTCTAACTAAACGCGTTGCCCTTTCATCTGCTTCCAAATATTGATTTGATGCCAGAAATACGATATGTAGAATGAAAGTTCAGGAATGTTCGAACGAGTTTGAGAGCAGTATTACAATGGTAGAATTGTAACGTTGAAATACGCTTCATTGTGAAGGGAACTGAGGAAGGATGGACGGTCGGCTCAATGGTGCAAATATGAAGTTTTTATGCAGCGCTTTCCACTGTAATAAAATCACAAAGCACTTCACATTGTAACCCAGTCTCTCAAGAGACATTCCTGGGGAACTGAGTGTGCCTTGCGTTGTCTGAGCGTGCCTGAGAGTGCGGAAGCGTGCCTGGCGGTGTCTCAGCGTGCCTGGCGGTGCCTGAGCATGATGGCGGCGCCTGAGCGTGCCTGGCGGTCCCTGAGCGTGATGGCGGTGCCTGAGCGTGATGGCGGTGCCTGAGCGTGCCTGGCGGCGCCTGAGCGTGATGGCGGTGTCTGAGCGTGCCTGGCGGTGTCTCAGCGTGACTGGCGGCGCCTGAGCGTGATGGCGGTGTCTCAGCGTGCCTGGCGGCGCCTGAGCGTGCCTGGCGGCGCCTGAGCGTGATGGCGGCGCCTGAGCGTGCCTGGCGGCGCCTGAGCGTGCCTGGCGGCGCCTGAGCGTGCCTGGCGGCGCCTGAGCGTGCCTGGCGGCGCCTGAGCGTGCCTGGCGGCGCCTGAGCGTGCCTGGCGGCGCCTGAGCGTGCCTGGCGGCGCCTGAGCGTGACTGGCGGCGCCTGAGCGTGATGGCGGTGTCTGAGCGTGCCTAGGAGCAGCTCATTGAGCGCTCACTTGGTCCATTCAGACCAGTTGGGAATACAGAGTGGCGACAGTTTTGCAGGCGGGACGGAGGGACCGGGCGCTAAAAACCACAGATTCCTCAGGATATGTGCGGTGACGTAGGGAGTGAGGGTTGAAAACATTGATTACCTCAGGATGTGTGCGGTGACGTAGGGAGCGAGCGCTAAGAACCACTGATTACCTCAGGATGTGTGCGGTGACGTAGGGAGCGAGGGCTAGGAACAACTGATTACCTCAGGATGTGTTACGTAGGGAGCGAGGGCTGAGAACCACTGATTACCTCAGGATGTGTGCGGTGACGTAGGGAGCGAGGGCTAAGAACCACTGATTACCTCAGGATGTGTGGGGTGACGTAGGGAGCGAGGGCTAAGAACCACCGATTACCTCAGGCTGATTAATGTTTGATATGAATTCAAGGCAGTCAAAAATGACACAAAGGACGACAATGACGGCAAACCATGGACAATAATACTGGTTGGTTAAAGTTTATCGAATACAAAGAGAAGGTCACGTGACTTTCTTGGGTTGGCAGACGTCGTAACACTGCCGCATAAAATACAGTGAAAATGAATGAAATAATGACATGTTAATGAATGTGATGAAAAATACGAATTATCATAAAATGGAAATTTGGGAAAAGTAAAAATCACTCCTTACCTTTAATACTCTCCGTATGTATAATCCAAAAGGTCAAAATACGAGATACTAAAACTGAGTGTTGTCTCAGTGAAATATCGACGGCCGTTTCTCTTGGAGTGACTGGGGACACACCGTCTTGTTGTTGATATACACGTTTGATCATTGACGTCACCAACATATCACGTGATCTGCGACTTGTTATGTTGGTTTACGCTCGGGCAGGGCACCTCACGGAAGTGGTGCCTAGATCTGGTGCAAGACCGGGACATGTTGAGATATTACGAGGAAACTGGGGCACATCCAGGGTTGTTCCAAGGGATGACTACCAGGACTGGGCGATTTGTGACATGACGATGTGCCAAACCGAGGCGCGTGACTTAAAACATTAAACGACAGATTTCAGGAGGGTGGCAATATGCACACCCGTCAAATAATATTGGATTTGTGTCATATGCAGGAGGAAACCTTCGATTCGAAGACAAATTACTCGCACCATATAAACCCCATGCTTGTCATATAACCTAAAGCAGGTGACAGACTGGCGCCCACCGCGACACGTCGTGTAAGCGTTCCGCCAATCAGATTCGTCGGTAGGTGTTCCCTGTTACCACCTCCCTGATTGGTTGAACGCTATCCAACGCGTTGCTCCCGCGATATTTTATTTGCATATCTTGTCATGTCCTGACTTTAACTGAATGAAGATGATCATGCAGTCATGGCAGTGACATAAGACCCCAGCCATCATGTCAGTATGGAAGAGGTCATCTCAAGCTACTCATGTTCCTCACTTGGATGGTGTCTTTTACTTGCTCTTGCAAAGGCACAAGGTACAATTGATACATGTACATGTATTTTACTTTCGTTCTCTCGTCGAGCCATCAACCCTCTACAAGCTACCTGCAGTCGTTCCACACACCATAATTCCACGTGTATAAACACGAAGGAAATCTATTTGGCCTTTGTGTACATTTGTGTGTGTGTTTGAGGCTTGGCTATTGATCCGAAATCTTTGAAGTGGCCCTTGGCATTCGGCTGAATAATAGTCCAACGCAGCCTTTTTTATTATTGCCGTGTTGTGTAAGCTCTTCTGAATGCTACCTGATGTTTAGCATGGGCGGTCATATCGGCAAATATTTATAAAGTCGTTACAAATAAAACATTCTTAGCATATATACAAACAATTTAAAACAACAGAAGATAGAGTTTTTCATAAAACATTCTTTAGCATGACGACTACAGCGCCACCCAACGTGTTTCTCAGCAACAACTCAGAATTGTAACGATAAAATCGCCCGTCTTGCTTTACAAACTGAGGTTTTATTTCTTTGGGACAGGCTGTAGATGTACATCAATTCTATTATGATATTAATTCATCTTTACGTTAGGCTCACGTACTTGGATGTAATCTCGTAAGTGGGGTCGGCCCTATCAAAGGAAGGACTAACAAAGGTTCAGATGTAATGATATGCAGCACATCTAACGTGGTGTACGCTTTGTGACTCCAAATAGGGTTAGGATCCCAACTACAGTATGCAGCCGAGGTCGCTGAGAGAAGTCGGGAAACAGTTTGTTGTTGTTATTGTTGTTGTCGACGTCATGTCGACGTGTTGTTGTTGGTAGTGTTGATGACACTGTTGTTGACATCGTTGATATCGTCGCTGCTGACATCGTCGACGACGTCGTTGTTGACAATTGTTGATGACGTCGTCACTGCTGAATGGTTGAGGACGTCGTTATTGACCTGTTGTGGATGGCGTCGTTGATGACGTCATTGTTGCTGTCGTTGATAACGCCATTGTTGACCACGTCGTTATTGACGTTGTTGATGACGTCGTCGTTGTTGTCAGTATCGACGTCATTTTTTGTTTCCGTTTTGTTCTATGAATTGTGAATATGCTGCAACCTTCCTATCAACATCGACCATCAGACTGAATGATGTTTTTGCCATCAGACAGGCAGGCAAATATTACAAGAAACCCACCCCGAGCCATAAAGTGGTGATTTAAAAAGATAAACCTACCTCAAACCACAGATGAAATCACAGAGTTCAGAACGAGAGATGATCCGTCATCACTAATCCAAGAAATACACGATAATCCTTAGAGTTAAGTTAGAATTCTCCTAGAGATCATCGAGTCAGCCATTTTTAAAAGCTATAGTGTTCTTTTGTTGATTCGGCTATCGAACTGTATATATCCGTTATCAACCAACACGGAGGGTCTCAACCAACACGGAGGGTCTCAACCAACACGGAGGGTCTCAACCAACACGGAGGGTCTCAACCAACACGGAGGGTCTGAACCAACACAGAGGGTCTCAGTTGTCATAATCAATATTAATTGATGGTGTAAATGTTTAGTCAGATAATTCCGCCTGTGACAGAGATATATAAATTATTATTACATGTTTCGAAACTTAATGATGATATCTGAGTCAAGCTCCCATAGACCACAGAGATAATTAATGTCGATAAAAAATCTACTTGGGGAAAGATGAGCTAACAGTAGCTCTAATAGAACCTAAAATTAAATTAAACACTAATCAGCAGAAGATATCCAAATCGTTTTTCTATAGAATCACTAATCGAGGAAGGCCTATCAAAATTCCTACTTCATCGAGAACTAATTAGAAAAGGCCTGTTTTATTTTCTTCTTCATTCATCATTATTTGACGAAGACCTATCCAAATTTTTGCTTTATGGAAGGCTAATTGAAGAGGCCTAGTTCAAATTCTATTTTATAGATCACTAATTGGTAGAGGCCAAGGCCTATCGAAATTTCTATTCATAGATCACTAATTGAAGAAGGCCTATTCAAATTTCTACTTCGTAGGTCACTAACTGAATAAAGCCTATCTAAATTTCTACTTCGTGCATCACTTATTAAAGAATGTCTATCTTAATTTCTACTTCATAGATCACTTATTAAAGAAGGCCTGTCCAAATTTCTACTTAATAGATCAGTTATTGGAGGGAATCATTCTAAATTCCTGTTTCATTAATTAAAGAACTAACATCAAGCAGAAAAAGATCAAAAACATCAAAATGTTTAATTCAAAACAATTCCACTGAATATCCCATTTCCTAACAGAAGTATTGCCGTTGTAGCTACATGTACACCTATGCAACAAGTAGGCCTACTACTCATCTAGAATCTAGAATCTATACTAGGATCTAAAATCTAGAATTTGGCCCCGACGATCATTACAGTTGATCCTAGCAAGAATTGAACAGAAAAACAAAAATTAAAATCCTAGAATTTAAAATTTTTAAAACATAAAGGAATCACACCAAACGGGATGGTAGATTTACCTATACAACAAGTTTGACTGATCTAGAATGTTTTAAATTCTGCATTGACGGTCACAAGAGCTGATCCTAGGAAGAATTAAATAGGGAGCAGGAATCTTAATCCGTGGATCCAGACTGGCAAAGCTTGGCACGTGAACATCATCCAGCCATATTTGAAATCGACGTACTTCTAATAAGATCCTGAATCTATCAGATACCAAAGAGAGAAGAGTAGCTTCCTGCTGCTGCGGTTAGCCTAAATTAGATCTCTAGAATACAGTAATTAATACACAGGGCTAATCCTTGTATGTACATATAGAATCCATGGCATGCTAGACTCTGACAGAACAAGCCGAGACCGCCGTTAGCCAAGCTGAAGTAACGTATACACTGGTGATGTACACTGTACACAGAGACCAAGCTTCGATCGGTTTTTCCGACAGTGAATTTGTAATTGATGTTGGTGGCGACGACTGGTGTTGGATTATGAAACTTGCGCGGATCTGGGCCGAAAAAATGTGAGGTGAAGACGCAGCTGCTGAAGCAGGGGAGGTTCCAAAACATCTACATGTACACCATCTCGGGGCCTATTCGGATATGGTCTGGCGAGGAAGAGTATCTTTTAGATGTTGTTTGTCTTTTAAGAATTGTATCTTTGATCATGTCGCGGTTGGCACTTGAGTTCTATTCCGAGTCTACAAAGTCTGATACATCTTTGATATCAGAGACCCTTTTTTAAGATCAAATATCTTTTTATAACGTCTTCGGGCTGGTCACGAATGAAACGCAGTATTTTTTCAACATCGGCCTTGCTGTATACCTACCATCAAAAACAAGCAAAAAACGGATCAAGGGATAACTGACGACACAACCCACGCAAAAAACACAAACACAGAAAAAGTAGCCGCAAATGAGCCTATTAGCATCATTCTGCGCATCTGCGTCATCGCTACGGCTTTATGCACACAGCCTAAAGGCAGAAAATATTAGCATATGGAAAAAGTGATTCAAGCAAGATAGACGATTTTGCAATTATGAGCTCCTGTGGTGTTTAATACGCATGCGCGGTGACATTTACGTCTGGTTACTGTGTGAACGCGGCAGACGGTGGTTGTTGATTTGGTGTGTAGAAATTGGGGAATCGCGGTGCCCTTTTCGGTCCAGACAGAAAGCATTCCCCATCATATATGAATCGCCGCTCGAGTGGAAGACAAATGACGTCAGTCACATGCTGATGACGTCACAGCCTCGAACTGAAATCACGATCCAGGCACAGACAACGAATGTAAATCAGTGCAACTGATTTAAACAGCCTCGTGAAATACAGGAGGAAACTGGAGTGCCGGGAAAAACATGGGTGGCAATGAGTCCACCACATGGGACAGTAAGCCGTGGTGCCTTGTATCTTGTTCCTTTGCAAGTGACTCCAAATAGGGTTAGGATCCCAACTACAGTATGCAGCCGAGGTCGCTGAGAGAAGTCGGGAAACAGTTTGTTGTTGTTATTGTTGTTGTTAGCGTTGTTGTTGACGTCATTTTTACAGTGTTGATGACGTTGTTGTTGGTGGTGGTGATGACACTGTTGTTGACATCGTTGATATCGCCGCTGCTGACATCGTCGACGACGTCGTTGTTGACCTTGATGATGACATTGGTGGATGGCGTCGTTGATGACGTCGTTGTTGATGACACCTTTGTTGACCATCAGACTGAAGGATGTTTTTGCCATATATTACAAGAAACCCACCCCGAGCCATAAAGTGGTGATTTAAAAAGATAAACCTACCTCAAACCACAGATGAAATCACAGAGTTCAGATCGAGAGATGATCCGTCATCACTAATCCAAGAAATACACGATAATCCTAGAGTTAAGTTAGAATTCTCCAAGAGATTTTCGAGTCAGCCATTTTTTAAACCTAGTGTTCTTTTGCTGATTCCGCTATCGGACTGTATATATCCGTTATCAACCAACACGTAGGGTCTCAACCAACACGGAGGGTCTCAACCAACACGGAGGGTCTCAACCAACACGGAGGGTCTCAGTTGTCATAATCAATATTAATTGATGGTGTAAATGTTCAGTCAGATAATTCCGCCTGTGACAGAGATATATAAATTATTATTACATGTTTCGTAACTTAATGATGATATCTGAGTCAAGCTCCCACAGACCACAGACATAATTAATGTCGATAAAAAAATCTACTTGGGGAAAGATGAGTTGACAGTAGCTCTAATAGCACCTAAAATTAAATTAAACACTAATCGGCAGAAGATATCCAAATCATCGTTTTTCTATAGAATCACTAATCGAGGAAGGCCTATCCAAATTCCTACTTCATCGAGAACTAATTAAAGAAGGCCTGTTTTATTTTCTTCTTCATTCATCATTATTTGACGAAGACCTATCCAATTTTTTGCTTTATGGAAGGCTATTTGAAGAGGCCTAGTTCAAATTCTATTTTATAGATCACTAATTGGTAGAGGCCAAGGCCTATCGAAATTTCTATTCATAGATCACTAATTGAAGAAGGCCTATTCAAATTTCTACTTTGTAGGTCACTAACTGAATAAAGCCTATCTAAATTTCTACTTCGTGCATCACTTATTAAAGAATGTCTATCTTAATTTCTACTTCATAGATCACTTATTAAAGAAGGCCTGCCCAAATTTCTACTTCATAGATCACTTATTAAAGAATGTCTATCTTAATTTCTACTTCATAGATCACTTATTAAAGAAGGCCTACCGGGTACCCAAATTTCTACTTCATAGATCACTTATTAAAGAATGACTGTCTATCTTAATTTCTACTTCATAGATCACTTATTAAAGAAGGCCTGTCCAAATTTCTACTTAATAGATCAGTTATTGGAGGGAATCATTCTAAATTCCTGTTTCATTAATTAAAGAACTAACATCAAGCAGAAAAAGATCAAAAATATCAAAATGTTTAATTCAAAACACTTCCACTGAATATCCTATTTTCTAACAGAAGTATTGCCGTTGTAGCTACATGTACACCTATGCAACAAGTAGGTCTACTACTCATCTAGAATCTAGAATCTAGAATCTAGGATATAAAATCTAGAATTTGTCCCCGATGATCATTACAGTTGATTCTAGCAAGAATTGGACAGGAAAACAAAAATTAAAATCCCAGAATTTAAAATTTTTAAAACATAAAGGAATCACACCAAACAGGATGGTAGATTTACCTATACAACAAGTTTGACTGATCTAGAATGTTTTAAATTCTGCATTGACGGTCACAAGAGCTGATCCTAGGAAGAATTAAATAACAAGGGAGCAGGGATCTTAATCCGTGGAGCCAGACTGGCAAAGCTTGGCACGTGAACATCATCCAGCCATATTTGAAATCGACGTACTTCTAACAACATCCAATTCATCAGATACCAAAGGGAGAAGAGTAGCTTCCTGCTGCTGCGGTTAGCCTAAATTAGATCTCTAGAATACAGTAATTAATACACAGGGATAATCCTTGTATGTACATATAGAATCCATGGCATGCTAGACTCTGACAGAACAAACCGAGACCGCCGTTAGCCAAGCTGAAGTAACGTATACACTGGTGATGTACACTGTACACAGAGACCAAGCTTCGATCGGTTTTTCCGACAGTGAATTTGTAATTGATGTTGGTAGCGACGACTGGTGTTGGATTATGGAACTTGCGCGGATCTGGGCCGAAAAAATGTGAGGTGAAGACGCAGCTTTTGAAGCAGGGGAGGTTCCAAAACATCTACATGTACACCATCTCGGGGCCTATTCGGATATGGTCTGGCGAGGAAGAGTCTCTTTTAGATGTTGTTTGTCTTTTAAGAATTGTATCTTTGATCATGTCGCGGTTGGCACTTGAGTCCTATTCCTAGTCTACAAAGTCTGGTATATCTTTGATATCAGAGACCCATCTTAAAGATCAAATATCTTTTTATAACGTCTTCGGGCTGGTCACGAATGAAACGCAGTATTTTTTCAACATCGGCCTTGCTGTATACCTACCATCAAAAACAAGCAAAAAACGGATCAAGGAATAACTGACGACACAACCCACGCAAAAAAACACAAAAACAGAAAAAAGTAGCCGCAAATGAGCCTATTAGCATCATTCTGCGCATCTGCGTCATCGCTACGGCTTTATGCACACAGCCTAAAGGCAGAAAATATTAGCATATGGAAAAAGTGATTCAAGCAAGATAGACGATTTTGCAATTATGAGCTTCTGTGGTGTTTAATACGCATGCGCGGTGACATTTACGTCTGGAGACTGTGTGAACGCGGCAGACGGTGGTTGTTGATTTGGTGTGTAGAAATTGGGGAATCGCGGTGCCCTTTTCGGTCCAGACAGAAAGCATTCCCCATCGTATATGAATCTCCGCTCGAGTGGAAAACAAATGACGTCAGCCACATGCTGATGACGTCACAGCCTCGAACTGAAATCACGATCCAGGCGCAGACAACGAATGTGAACCAGTGCAACTGATTTAAACAGCCTCGTGAAATACAGGAGGAAAATGGAGTGCCGGGAAAGACATGGGTGGCAATGAGTCTATCACATGGGACAGTAAGCCGTAGTGCCTTGTAACTTGTTTGTTTGCAAGGGCAAGTAAAAGACCCCATCCAAGTGAGGAACATGAGTAGCTTGAGATGGCCTCTTCCATACTTACCAGGGCCAATAATGCTACGGCTTCAGCCCTGATGGCAAAATAAAGTGCAAAAATGAGTGTTCTTAGCCTACTCAGACATTGCAGTTGAAGAGATATTTATAAAGGTCAACCCCCCCCCCCCCCTCC
>NMRB01000804.1:41241-65987 GCA_002633025.1 Notospermus geniculatus | reverse complement strand
TGGGAATCTATGTGGATCAAAAAGCCTGCTTTCCATCCAACACCCACAGCTCCCCGGGGGAGGCGCACCTACCAGATATCAGCATACCCACCCCCAGGGCTTGTTTACAATAACCACTCTCTCAAACCATGATTAAATAAGATCTCACAGAAGGAGCTCGTCGTCTGCTTCTAACGAACCTAATCAACATCAAGGAGACGGTCACGTGACTCTGACGTCAGCGAAACGGTATCAAGTCAACCACAAGTGATGGATCAAATTTAATATAAAACTGCAAAACGACACACTCCAGACAGCGATTGACGCAGTCTCCACGCTTGTGCGAAGATTTTTCGAGGGTTTGTCGGCCTTTACGTCGACTGTTACAGAATTTCCACGACGCCGCGACATCGTTCTGTTGCGTTGCGTCATAGGACGACGTCAACAATGCACTTTGCCTCCAGCTTTGCGTCATAGGACGACGTCAACAATGCATTTTGCCTCCGGCTTTGCGTCATGATGTCGACATCAGCAATGTCGGACGTTGTTGAAGTGACGTTCTGAAACCACGAAATCGAAGGTTGGCCTATTCTTTGTCCACATGTTGGCTGTGTTGGCTGAAGGAGTCTGACCTTGGTCTAGCCTAGCTCAGTTGATAGAGCAGTCAGTGCGCATGTGTGCCAAACCACCGCGATAGGCGTACTGTCCGATCGAAGGCAAGTTACGAGTCGTCTATGGCGCCGTCACGTGATCAAGGCATGAGGACACGACCTGGGCACCAAAACATGAGACCCAAAACACATGCATGTTCCAGCACTCGGAATAGCATCATCTTTGCACTCGCAGCGCCACGTCGCGGTGAGTTCCACAGGCTCTCTGATGATCGACGAGTGTTCAGCCGCCGATCCGAAGCATTGCGTTCTGTAGTTGCTCACTGCGTTTGAAGACAGCAGCACAAGTATGAACAACAAACGCCGAACGACGCTCGCCACGCCATCTGAGGTTCATGCAAAGAACTAATCTACACGACTGCCGGTTCTGTTTTCTGCGCGCGAAGTCGTGTGTGGCATCCTGCTGTGCATTGTCGAAGGTTATACTAGTACCAACAGAGTGACGTCAATTTCAATCCAATACCCAATATCCATGGCGTCCGGGGTCTTGTGCCTGAGGAAGACCCCGGTTGGCGTCGAAAATTTGCAAAATTCGGAGACGACTTATGTTTTCTATCAATATCCATGGCGGAACAGGTCCCGGCTGAGAAAGTCGGTCTTCTGAACCAACCTCGTTTCACAGTTGTTGTTTAATACTGATGCTGCTGAAGTTGATATGAATGTCCAAAACATCAGTTCAATCATCTCGGGGCCTATTAATACGACATGGACACTGGACAGAAACTGATGGTACTCCCCGTCCGTATACCTGGCACTGTGTTCCCTATCATGCGTTAAGGGAGACCTCTATTGACATTGTTGTTAAACTACCGCTTATCAACCTCGCCCCATTTAGAGTAACTCTCGTTCCCAGATTTATGACGACTGTGAAAACTGCTTGTTTGTTGGCGGGAAATCCCACGAGGTTTAAACAGACATTGACAAATGAACGGATGTAAACAAACGGGCAAAACGCAGAAAGCAAACGTCAGAGTAATCCCGCAGTCATCAGATCAATCCCGCACCAAATGCCCCAAATCCACCCTAATGGCCAATATGCCTCACTGAGATGAATATAACACGTAAAAATGGTACAGTGGAACCTGTCACATTGAACACCTTGGTACTTTGAACAAACTGCGTACATTGAACACTTTGAAATTCCCCGCCAGATCTAACAGTAAAGGATCACCTAGTACGGTGACCCTTGGTACATTGAACACCTCCTTACAATGAACGCTTTTGAAATTCCCCGTGAGTGTTCAATGTAGACAGGTTCCACTGTATTTTTGCTGCGGGATTCGCCTCGTGGGAAATGATCAGATTTCGTAAAGCATGATGGGAGAAAATTGTCTGTATTGTTGGCTAATCTCTGAGATGGTGTCCGTGGCCATGCATTCTCTGAGATGGTGTCCGTGGCCATGCATTCGGGGCACCGGGGCCGGCAGGGCCGAGAACTGTCGGCTGTTGGGGAAATAGGTCGTTAACACGTCATATCTTAGAATAAGTACCAGTTTGGCCAGTGTTCTCAACTCTCGTTTCCTTGACAGACTGCGGACTGCCTTCGTCGTAAAAGATCAGAAGAGTCAGAAAACTAAAGGGGGCTTACTGCGTGTTTTTGATGTTTTAAAAAGTCAAGGCGACTGGGTCACGTGACTTCCATCTGGCTGGATATCAGACTGCAGGCCTCAGTAGAGAACTGGGCCGGGAAGGCCAATTTCGTCTCTGTACATGTGCACTCCTCATTGTTAGTGCTTCTGCTATAAATTGCGATCTGCTGACGTCACACAGCGCGTTGTATGGCCAGAAAAAGTCCGAGAACATGGTATCCACTAAGTCTTTGGGGCTTAGCGGACATCTTCCCCCGACGAGTGGTCTAGTCTGCCTCTCCTCCAAGAATAAGTATCAATATCGCCCCGGGCACAGGACCAAGATATTAGACACCGCGGAGCGTGGCCTACTGGCCGTGCTCCAACCCGTGGCCGGCATCGACCCCCCTCGGACGTGATTACAATATAAACTCTTGTTAAAATCCATTTGAAGCGATCCCTCAGGCCATGTTCTGTAATTGAGCGCCGGCTCCGACTCATACCAATTCTGGCCACGTTCACCGTTATTTGCTTCTGTTTATTGGTCTACGTTCGATACAGAAACAGAAACATCAGTCATCGCTAGCCGCAGTTGCGTATTTTGTTGTGCACCGGCCGCAGTTACGTATTCGCTTGCACAGGTAGCCGCAGCTGTGTATACGGTTGCACACGCTATCCGCAGTTGCTTATACGGTTGCACACCCCAGCCACAGTTGAGTTTTTGTTGCTCACCAGCCGCAGTTCCGTGTTCGGTTGCACAAACTAGCCGCAGTTGTGTATACAGTTGCTCGCCAGCCGCAGTTGCGTACGCAATGCCTCACCAGCCGCAGTTCGTATTCTATTGTACACCAGCCGCAGTTGCGTATACGGTTGCTCACCAGCCATAGTTGCGTACTCGTTTGCTTTACGTATCCATGCGCCAAAAATTGAGACCTGGTTTCGGACACGAAATTTTTGTGAACGGTCGAGCTTGATAACAAGAAATTCCATTATATGATGGATTACCGCAGTACCATGTTGGCCAGGGTCCAGGACAGGCTATAACTCACAAATAAATCGTTGGTAATCACCTGAACAAACACGTCTGCCTCTAACGAACGTATTGTAACCGCAGGGGTCGACCATCATATCGTCTGGCACGGCTGCCATGTAATGTAACCCCCCCCCCCTCCTCAGGAGGAGAGGTACATGGACATGATTGTACCCTCAACGATCCTCCAGGGATCACTCAACCTCGTTCCCAGGGGTCCGAGGTTGTCTGAGCGAACTATACCCCTGGGGGCGAGGTTGGGGATAACTGAGATAGGGCCCTACCAGTACACCATAACCAAACACTAAAATTAAAGTACATGAATTTTTGAAAAATTTCGATCAATTGAAATATGTTTTCGCTCCTTTCTAAAAAATACATGTACTCATGGAATGGCCGCACCTGGGTAACTGACACATGACGTTTATAGTGTCCTTATGCCAGAAGGTCTATAAGGAACATAGGGAGAGCAACCACGGAGGGACGTTTGTTTCTGGCACGGCCGTCATGCAACCCCCCGAGGACCAAGCGACAAAATGGCGTCATTTCAAAAAACAAGAGAAGGCAAGCAGAAAGAAGCGAACTAAAGTAAATAAATATTCTTTTATTTAATTTATTCATAAACCTACCCTCCTGGATCCAAACACCATTAGAACAGCACATTTTAATCTGGCAGCAGCTGCAGACCTCAACCCCTGCATCTCAACGATCCATCGTGGGTACTCCCGACTGGGGCTCAGGAAGACGGTACCTGGTCCTTGAGCTCCTGACTGCGGAGGTCTTGTCACCGGCTTCGTCCCCCTCTCTCCCTGCCTGTGGACGCTGTCCCTCGACGAACCGGTAGAGTCGCCCTGATCTCGTATTTGCGAGTTTTCACGAGAGTTCGTGACTTTTATGATTCCGAGCTCAGTAGGACGCGAGGGCCTCGTCTGAGACGTGGGTGGTAAGCTCCTCTCCCAGCAGGAGACGGCTGCCCTGTCCACATGGCTTGAAGACGCACTCTCGTCTGGGTCACGCCTTTGCGAGTTTTGACGAGATTTTGCAAATCTAGCCATTTGAGTCAAGTCAGGTCCAAAAATCAAAATGCTTTCTATAAAGAAGTTGACAAATTCATATCGATGCGATGTTAATTCCTAATGTCAAAAGAAGTAAATCCAAAATTTCCGACCAGGCGCACGAATTGTTCAACTAAATCATGACAGGACGCATGATCCTCGCAGTCCCACCTCCAAACACCTTCTGCCGCATTGCTCCTCTCCTCACGCTCTCATCGGTGCGAGATTCTACGAGATAATGATGTCATAGTGTCCACAAAGCAGAAATATTCCCAAACCACCACCTGATACAGACCGGTTCCCCATTTTGATCCATCCGCTCTCGTGCATTACGCGAGATTATTCGAGATCATGACGTCATGAACACGTAATAGAATTCATTGACAAATGAAGTACTTCCAGAATCTGTTGAACACTACCGCCTGTCTCCGCTTCTCCCAAACACTTGTCGGCCGCCAGACATTTAGACAAATATCTCACACGGAGATTACGAGCAAGATATACCACACAACATGAATAAGCAGGCTATTTAACCGTCACTTGGGGGGCGTCCAAGAAAACGGGCCGCCGTGATACGCGGCCTGACTGGAACCAACTTCACTCACGTCTCAGCTTTGGAAACAGCGTCACAAGACGTACCAGAGCACAGTTACCGAATTCGATTCGTCGCCCAAGATGTGTGCAGACGAGACGTGGTATTGATTGCTAAGAAGTGAATACACTAGCCCACATTTTCTACTCCAGGATATGTATCATCCACTTGGGAAGTATCAACGGGATAAACCGTGTCAGGACGGGTCGGGTTTCCGCACGAACCGTGCCAGGTCAACCCCACTGGACGGTCACATTTCACCTCCCTCACACTCAAAGTTAACTGTCTCGTCCTCTAGTAACCTATCGCTTCTCCTTACATACCGTAGCTTCAAGCCTCAAAGATCCGTCACTCATTATTCAGGCTCAGCCCACTCACAGTAAAGTCCGGTGTAATATTTTTCACTGCCCCCGTTTGCCAATGCCCCCCACAAAAGACTGGCGGGATAAGCCGCAACGTGACAATGGGGAGACACCGAGACAGGTTTCTCTGTTTTTGAGTGTCCGCCACATAATAAACCATCCACTCTACTTTCTAGAACGAGCTGGCTCTGAATGAGGACTACCGCCACTAGGGGGCGCTGTGAGCGGTTGTACATGTATACCATTTTTCGACGTCTCGTCCGTGTTGCACTGCGTCAAGGACGTCGTGACGCGACGTCATTACGTTGCTTCGCTCTGTTTTTGACGTCTTCGGTACAACCGCTCGCAGCGCCGCCTGTCGGGGTAAAAAGGTATGCGGTTTCTCCGTTGGAAACTCACCGTTTGGTTTCGCTACGGCTTATGCCTTTACCAGATACATGTATTTCCTGTACGGCCGAGAAGTTAGCACGACGTATCCAAACTGCCCGTGCTGGATGGGCTCAGGACCCGCGCCGACAAATAAACCATTGTCCACGAGGCTGCTACTCAACCGACAAAAAAAACTTCGGAAAGTCTACTTCCTTTCAGATGAAATTCTAGAAGTGCCGTAGTTTCGCCGCAAAACATCTGATCGATATTTAGTTCTCTTCAAGATGTAAGCCCTCTTTCCCTATACATACAAATTTGCCTCTGTTTTCTTACAATTATCAGGAGTGGTCGACAAGGGGCGGTCGGGTTAGCGGTATACTCGAAAACCTATCCAAGTCTGCCATTGTTGGAGAGAAGAGCCGCGAGGACTTCAAACAAAATGACAAAATAATGAATAATTTCTCTGATTGTTTGACTTGCAAAGTGCGAAGAGAACGTGAGCGTTTTCTCCTGGGAGTTGGCTCTCAATGAGCAATCATTGTTGGGGATCCTAGCTCGATAGAGGGCAGCACACCGAAACCAGGTCCTATACAATGAACGCCTTTTGTGCGAGAAATGGATCAGGACCGGGATGTCAGTGGGCAAGGTCCCCATTGAGAACCTACACGCTCATTCTTCACCACCGATTCTGTCAATTTTCCACCAATCAACGTAGAGAACGTATTTTACCCTAATTCGTGATATGCAGATGATCGGAGTCATTACTAACGTATAATATCGCGAGAACACGGCAGCGAGATTGGTTAATTCTCCTCTGATGATGATTAAATAAGATCTCACAGAAGGAGCTCGTCGTCTGCTTCTAACGAACCTAATCAACATCAAGGAGACGGTCACGTGACTCTGACGTCAGCAAAACGGTATCAAGTCAACCACAAGTGATGGATCAAATTTGATATAAAACTGCAAAACGACACACTCCAGACAGCGATTGACGCAGTCTCCACGCTTGTGCGAAGATTTTTCTAGGGTTTGTCGGCCTTTACGTCGACTGTTACAGAATTTTCACAACGCCGCGACATCGTTCTGTTGCGTTGCATGTTTTGCCAGCCAGCTTTACGTCATAGGACGACGTCAACAATGCATTTTGCCTCCGGCTTTGCGTCATGATGTCGACATCAGCAATGGCGGACATTGTTGAAGTTACGTTGTGAAACCACGAAATCGAAGGTTGGCCTATTCTTTGACCAGATGTTGGCTGTGTTGGCTGAAGGAGTCTGACCTTGGGACTGGCCTAGCTCAGTTGATAGAGCAGTGCGCTTGTGTGCCAAACCACCGCGATAGGCCTACTGTCCGATCGAAGGCAAGTTACGAGTCGTCTATGGCGCCGTCACGTGCTCAAGGCATGATGACACGACCTGGGCACCAAAACATGAGACCCAAAACACATGCATGTTCCAGCACTCGGAATAGCATCATCTTTGCACTCGCAGCGCCACGCCGCGGTGAGTTCCACAGGCTCTCTGATGATCGACGAGTGTTCAGCCGAAGCATTCCGTTCTGTAGTTCCTCACTGCGTTTGAAGACAGCAGCACCAGTATGAACAACAAACGCCGACGCCGCTCGCCACGCCATCTGAGGTTCATACAAAGAACTACTCTACACAACTGTCTGTTCTGTTTTCTGCGCGCGAAGTCTGTCTGCAGATAGAAAATGCGTGTGTGGCATCCTGCTGTACACTGTCGAAGGGTACACCTACAGAGTGACATCAATTTCAATCCCATACCCAATATCCATGGCGTCCGGGGTCTTGTGCCTGAGGAAGACCCCGGTTGGCGTCGAAAATTTGCAAAATTCGGAGACAAGTTATTTTTTCTATCAATATCCATGGCGGAACAGGTCCCGGCGGAGATGGAGTTGAAAGTCGGTCTTCTGAACCAGCCTCTGATGCTGCTGAAGTTGACAGGAATGTCCAAAACATCAGCTTCCTCTCGGGGCCTATTACGACATGGACACTGGACAGAAATTGATGGTACTCCCCGTCCGTATACCCTTAAAGGGGCACTGTGTTCCCTATCATGCGTTAAGGGAGACCTCTATTGACATTGTTGTTAAATTACTGCTTATCAACCTCGCCCCATTTCAGAGTAACTCTCGTTCCCAGATTTATGACGCCTGTGAAAACAGCTTGTTTGTTGGCGGGAAATCCCACGAGGTTTAAACAGACATTGACAAATGAACGGATTGTAAACAAACGGGCAAAACGCAGAAAGCAAACGTCAGAGTAATCCCGCAGTCATCAGATCAATCCCGCACCAAATGCCCCAAATCCACCCTAATGGCCAATATGCCTCGCTGAGATGAATATAACACGTAAAAATGGTATTTTCGCTGCGGGATTCGCCTCGTGGGAAATGATCAGATTTCGTAAAGCATGATGGGAGAAAATTGTCTGTTGTTGGTTAATCTCTGAGATGGTGTCCGTGGCCATGCATTCGGGGCACCGGGGCCGGCAGGGCCGAGAACTGTCGGCTGTTGGGGAAATAGGTCGTTAACACGTCACATCTTAGAATAAGTACCAGTTTGTCCAGTGTTCTCAGCTCTCGTTCCTTGTGACAGACTGCGGACTGCCT
The DNA here is from genome assembly GCA_002633025.1 of Notospermus geniculatus. Taxonomy (NCBI): domain Eukaryota; kingdom Metazoa; phylum Nemertea; class Pilidiophora; order Heteronemertea; family Lineidae; genus Notospermus; species Notospermus geniculatus. The sequence continues at coordinate 57,728 of NMRB01000804.1, read as the reverse complement.
TCGCCGTAAAAGATCAGAATAGTCAGAAAACTAAAGGGGGCTTACTGCCTGTTTTTGATTTTTTTAAAAGTCAAGGCGACTGAGTCGCGTTACTTCCATCTGGCTGGATATCAGACTGCAGGCCTCAGTAGAGAACTGGGCCGGGAAGGCCAATTTCGTCTCTGTACATGTGCACGCTCCTCATTGTTAGTGCTTGTGCTATACTGTGGTCTCGGAATTATCCCGGATTCGACTCCATATCCACCCATTGGTTCTGAGGAATTTGGGGTTGGGCCTGTGGACTGAAATTGTGGTGTGGGCGGATATGAATGATCCTGAGACATGCCCCGATACCAAATCATTTTTGTTTGGGCCATACCTTCCTTAAAAGTACGGCTAGGCCTGACCGCCCCCAGTCCGGCATAACTCCGCGACCACAGTATATTGTGATCTGCTGACGTCACACACACATCGCGTTGTATGGCCAGAAAAAGTCCGAGAACATGGTATCCACTAAGTCTTTGGGGCTTAGCGGACATCTTTCCCCGGCGAGTGGTCTTGTCTGCCTCTCCTCCAAGAATAAGTATCAATATCGCCCCGGGCACAGGACCAAGATATTAGACACCGCGGAGCGTGGCCTACTGGCCGTACTCCAACCCGTGGCCGGCATCGATCCCCGTCGGACGTGATTACAATATAAACTCTTGTTAAAATCCATTTGAAGAGATCCCTGAGGCTATGTTCTGTAATTGAGCGCCGGCTCCGACTCATACCAATTCTGGCCACGTTCACCGTTATTTGCTTCTGTTTATTGGTCTACGTTCGATACAGAAACAGAAACATCAGTCATCGCCAGCCGCAGTTGCGTATTTTGTTGTGCACCGGCCGCGGCTGCGTATTCGCTTGCACAGGTAGGCAGCTGTGTATACGGTTGCACACGCTATCCGCAGTTGCGTACACGGTTGCACACCCCAGCCACAGTTGAGTTTTTTTGTTGTTCACCAGCCGCAGTTCCGTATTCGGTTGCACTAGCCGCAGTTGTGTATACAGTTGCTCGCCAGCCGCAGTTGCGTACGCACTGCCTCACCAGCCGCAGTTCGTATTCTATTGTACACTAGCCGCAGTTGCGTATACGGTTGCTCACCAGCCATAGTTGCGTACTCGTTTGCTTTACGTATCCATGCGCCAAAAATTGAGACTTGGTTTCGGACACGAAATTTTTGTGAACGGTCGAGCTTGATGACAAGACATTGCAGTATACATGTATATGGATTACCGCAGTACCATGTTGGCCAGGGTCCAGGACAGGCTATAACTCACAAATAAATCGTTGGTAATCACCTGAACAAACACGTCTGCCTCTAACGAACGTATTGTAACCTCGGGGGTCGACCATCATATTGTCTGGCACGGCTGTCATGTAATGTACCCCCCCCCTCCTNAAACGATCGTCCAGGGATCACTCAACCTCGTTCCCAGGGGTCCGAGGTTGTCTGAGCGAACTATACCCCTGGGGAAGAGGTTGGGGATAACTGAGAAATGGCCCTACCAGTACACCATAACCAAACACTAAAATTAAAGTATTTTTGAAAAATTTCGATCAATTGAAATGTTTTTTCGCTCCTTTCTAAAAAATACATGTACTCATGGAATGGATGCATCTGGGTAACTGACACATGACGTTTACAGTGTCCTTATGCCAGAAGGTCTAAAATGGCCTTTGGGAGAGCAACCTCGGAGGAAATCCACCTCGGAGGGACGTTTGTTTCTGGCACGGCCGTCATGTAACCCCCTGAGGACCAAGCGACAAAATGGCGTCATTTCAAAAAACAAGAGAAGGCAAGCAGAAAGAAGCGAACTAAAGTAAATAAATATTTTTTTATTTAATTTATTCATAAACCTACCCTCCTGGATCCAAACACCATTAGAACAGCACATTTTAATCTGGCAGCAGCTGCAGACCTCAACCCCTGCATCTCAACGATCCATCGTGGGTAGTCCCGACTGGGGCTCAGGAAGACGGTACCTGGTCCTTGAGCTCCTGACTGCGGAGGTCTTGTCACCGGCTTCGTCCCCCTCTCTCCCTGCGTGTGGACGCTGTCCCTCGACGAAACGGTAGAGTCGCCCTGATCTCGTATTTGCGAGTTTTCACGAGAGTTCGTGACTTTTATGATTCCGAGCTCAGTAGGACGCGAGGGCCTCGTCTGAGACGTGGGTGGTAAGCTCCTCTCCCAGGCGACGGCTGCGCTGTCCACATGGCTTGAAGACGCACTCTCGTCTGGGTCACGCCTTTGCGAGTTTTGACGAGATTTTGCAAATCTAGCCATTTGAATCAAGTCAGGTCCAAAAATCAAAATGCTTTCTATAAAGAAGTTGACAAATATCGATGCGATGTTAATTCCTAATGTCAAAAGAAGTAAATCCAAAATTTCTGACCAGGCGCACGAATTGTTGAACTAAATCATGACAGGACGCATGATCCTCGCAGTCCCACCTCCAAACACCTTCTGCCGCATTGCTCCTCTCCTCACGCTCTCATCGGTGCGAGATTCTACGAGATAATGACGTCATAATGTCCACAAAGCAGAAATATTCCCAAACCACCACCTGATACAGACCGGTTCCCCATTTTGATCCATCCGCTCTCGTGCATTACGCGAGATTATTCGCGATCATGACGTCATGAACACGTAATAGAATTCATTGACAAATGAAGTACTTCCAGAATCTGTTGAACACTACCGCCTGTCTCCGCTTCTCCCTAACACTTGTCGGCCGCCAGACATTTAGACAAATATCTCACACGGAGATTACGAGCAAGATATAGCGCACAACATGAATAAGCAGGCTATTTAACCGTCACTTGGGGCATCCAAGAAAACGGGCCGCCGTGATACGCGGTCTGACTGGAACCAACTTCACTCACGTCTCAGCTTTGGAAACAGCGTGACAAGACGTACCAGAGCACAGTTACCGAATTCGATTCGTCGCCCAAGATGTGTGCAGACGAGACGTGGTATTGATTGTCAAGAAGTGAATACACTAGCCCACATTTTCTACTCCAGGATATATATCATCCACTTGGGAAGTATCAACGGGATAAACCGTGTCAGGACGGGTCGGGTTTCCGCACGAAGCGTGCCAGGTCAACCCCCAATGGACGCTCACATTTCACCTCCCTCACACTCAAAGTTAACTGTCTCCTCCTCTGGTAACCTATCGCCGCTTCTCCTTACATACCGTAGCTTCAAGCCTCAAAGATCCGTCACTCATTATTCAGGCTCAGCCCACTCACAGTAAAGTCCGGTGTGATATTTTTCACTGCCCCCGTTTGCCAATGCCCCCAACAAAAGACTGACGGATAAGCCGCAACGTGACAATGGGGAGACACCGAGAGACAGGTTTCTCTGTTTCTGAGTGTCCGCCGCATAATAAACCATCCTCTCTACTTTCTAGAACGAGCTGGCTCTGAATGAGGACTACCGCCACTTGGAGCGCTGTGAGCGGTTGTACATGTACCATTTTTCGACGTCTCGTCCGTGTTGCACTGCGTCAAGGACGTCGTGACGCGACGTCATTACGTTGCTTCGCTCTGTTTTATTGACGTCTTCGGCACAACCGCTCGCAGCGCCGCCTGTCGGGGTAAAAAGGTATGCGGTTTCTCCGTAAGAAACTCACCGTTTGGTTTCGTTACGGCTTATGCCTTTACCAGATATTTCCTGTACGACCGAGAAGTTAGCACGACGCATCCAAACTGCCCGTGCTGGATGGGCTCAGGACCCGCGCCGAAAAATAAACCATTGTCCACAAAAAAACTTCGAAAGTCGACTTTATTCAGATGAAATTCTAGAAGTGCCGTAGTTTCGCCGCATTAAACATCTGATCGATATTTGTTTCTACCAGAGTTCTCTTCAAGATGTAAGACCTCTTTCCTTATACATACAAATTTGCCTGTGTTTTCTTACAATTATCAGGAGTGGTCGACAAGGGGCGGTCGGGTTAGCGGTATACTCGAAAACCTATCCAAGTCTGCCATTGTTGGAGAGAAGAGCCGCGAGGACTTCAAACAAAACGACAAAATAATGAACAGTTTCTCTGATTGTTTGACTTGTAAAGTGCGAAGAGAACGTGAGCGTTTCCTCCTGGGAGTTGGCTCTCAATGGGCAATCACCATTGTTGGGGATCCTAGCTCGATAGAGGGCAGCACACCGAAACCAGGTCTTATACAATGAACGCCTTTTGTGTGAGAAATGGATCAGGACACCTGGATGTCAGTGGGAAGGCAGTGGGCAAGGTCCCCATTGAGAACCTACACGCTCATTCTTCACCACCGATTCTGTCAATTTTCCACCAATCAACGTAGAGAACGTATTTCTCCTAATTCGTGATATGCAGATGATCGGAGTCATTACTAACGTATAATATCGCGAGAACACGGCAGCGAGATTGGTTAATTCTCCTCTGATGATAGCATTTTACACGATCAATTATACATTATCTCCAATTCCCATCGGCACAACTCGAAATTAGCTGTTGTAGTTGTCAATTCACATCAATTCCACCGCTGCCGGGAATTGTACCAGTAGTATTATGATTCATTGTGGAAGCCTAACTCTGTTCGGTAGAAGTAAATTTCGTCGGCTGACACACACTGAGGAAAAAAAACTTCTGCGTGCATCTTTTTCACTAGCAAGGAAACGGGTGATTTTCCCGCGTCAGTCAATATTCTCGCGCCAAATTCCTCACAGAAAAATGACGACATTACTGACCAATGCAATATATCAATTAAACCGTTAACGAAAACGGCTAAGAACCAACTGAATGGCCGTGAATCAAGCTCCGAGCCTGATTAGCAATGTTAGCGGCTTGTCGAGGAGGAAAATCGTGGGAAATTAGCACTCTATTCAGCCTGGTTTCACGAGCACAACACAGTGATGATTTAGTTCATCGATTCGATTGTAGATGGCATTGCTGCGCTATGGTTTGTGTTACGCACTATAGATGGCGTTGTCGTAGTTTGCTGCACGTATTATAGATGGCGCTGCAACAGGATGGTTTGTCCTACTGACCATAGATGGCGCTGCTACGGCACAGTCTGCCCTAGGCACTGTAGGTCGCGTTGCTTCTGTATGTCAAATTTTATCTTATCTTAAATTTTGTGTCCTAGGCTCAAATTAGGTTTTGATTGGCTATTAGCCACATTATAACTAATATTCTTCAGCATTCAGCCATCTTGCAGGTTAATAAGAAGGCTTTTCAAAAAGAGGCAGACTTCCATAACAAATCTGCCTCCCGCGCGAACATAGATCCACCATTAATCACCTACTAATCAACCTTTATTAGATGTACATTAATTACTTAAAATCCGAGTACTGTGCGGTGAAATGAATGGCGGAGGATATGCGACTAACTGGATGAGGTTTTTCTAAAGGGTATACCTTTTTATTATTTTTTTATTATTTCCTTTTCCTATTTCGTCGGTTTAACCCTTTCACTGCCGATGGTGATTTGACGAAAACAGAAAAAAATGACGTTACCATTTCGCCACTCTTGACAGCCCATTAATTGTAGACGATTCTCAAATTGGCAGATCTGCGCACTTCCGCCGAAATCTCAACCAGAACCTCGATCTGAAACCGGCTGACGTGACGCCATCCATGATTCAGCAACGGTCGACTCTGACGCAACGTCTTCGACGTCACTGTCGTGGGGTTGTCTGCGTCACGGCATTCAACTTCAGATCGAGGTTGTGGTTGCGATTTCGGCGGAAGATCTTTCTCGTTTACGTCAATTTGAAAACGGTCTATAATTACGCCAGTTTTCCTCTACCGTTTGAGCAGACACCATGTCACTTTCAGATTTCGTGTTCAGCTCATCAAGAGTGAGTGGTGACCTTCCATCACATCAATAAACGAGACAGGATATGACCGGAAGAGTCTGATCACCTCCCTGGCCAAGACTTTCCCTGGACCATCTGTCCACATGATAGGTTGCCATGGTTACTAATATGAACTGTACACAGCCTCAGTTCTTCGCCAACTAATGAAGTCGGGTATTTATAAATAAACAGGACTGTGTAAATTTGTTCCGGGTCGGCGAGATGTTGAGTATAGCCGATAAAATCTTGGGTTTCTTTGGGTGTGGTAGTTCTAGCAGCACCAGCTTCATTCGGCAATGAGAGACTTTACTGCCAAAAGAGGCCGCCTGTTAGCTCTCCTAGAACGTCACAAAATATGACGTCACAAACGTTAGCCATGGCCTCCACGTCATTATGGATGACGTCTGAACTTGGGATTCGCTTGCATTCGATCTCTATTTTTGGCGGAAAATGCCGCCCATAATTCAAAGTGTTGTGGACGCCAATCCCTGCCATGAAAAAAACGACCAATATCAATAGCGGCAGACGACCGGACTTGCTTTGTTGAACGGCAAAGGTAATATATCATCGGGTTGTAACATAATAAGAAACAGGACAAAAGAAAGTATTTGTTACAGTCCAGCTGGGTCTGATAACAAGACAGAAATGTTGACGTTATTTCAGGATGCAGTTTGGCAGACGAATTGTTGTCGGTGCTGCGAGATTTCCCACGGGATTTGGCGCGTTAACAAAAACATGAGGCAATCAGAAAATGGCGACTGTTCCATATTCCGCTAGGGTTTGGTCCTGACAACAAAATGCAGCCGACTTTTAGAAATCACTCGGAAGTTTCACTAATTGCAAATTTTTTAAATTCTAGTTGAAATATACGAGGCTATTCGCGGNAGACCGACATTCCGACAAAGAGCATTGGCTCGAAGTAGTGTGTTTAACGAGGCACTGTGTTCCTTCCTATCCTGCGCTAAACATACCCGCGTAAAGGGAGACATCTATTGACATGTTGTTAAACTACCGCTTATCAACCTCGCCCCATGTAGAGTAACTCTCGTTCCTAGGGTATCCACGTATGCATTGTATTGTAGTCATACATTCTCCGACACTGGGGTGAAAGGCAAATCAATTGGAGAATGATGCAATCACCGCCGGTGGCGCCGACTGTCGACAAAAAGTGGAAATATTGTGGCCCTTTAATCTTGGCTAAATTTTAGTCTACTCTCTCGCGGATTTCTGCGCAGAGACACCTAGCGGCCACTCTGTGAACGATCACAAATTGCACTTTTCTCAATTTCACGCCTCATCGGCGCTTACCTCTCCCTGAAATTAAATTATTCGACGCGGCGAAAAGTTCATTTCAACCCAAATATACCGCAAACACGCGTGCAATGTTGTCTAAAATGTAGATAAACGTTAGATCAAGTATTGTGGTTTGTGATCAAATCTTAGCAGGTTTCTAATGTTTGCTTCAGAAATCTTGCCGACAGAATTCAGGAAATTAAACTGTTCCCTCGAGGATGAATACCATTTTATGCTTGACTGCAAGTATTTAATCTTATTGGCAAGTGTTGGCGTCTCAACTTTTGGTTGTCGACTCTTGAAGCGTGGCTCACAGTTTAAAGCGAACTGATCAACCAATCAAGGTGTCTGAATAGACCATCAACTCCGCCATTTTGAATCTATTACGTTACTTACATCTGAAATTTATTGCCTAATATCATATATTTGCGCAAGTGTTGTGGCTCTGCTACCTTCGAATTGCATTTAGAACCCCGGTTTAGAACAACACGGTTGAATGCAAATCTCGGCTTGTCTTGGGATGCATTCCGGTAAAATATGACATTTGTAATTTTGAAATTGTGAATTTCTTTGTGTCATTTTTGACTTCCACGACTAAATCACTTTAAAAGTAAGACAATGATTAAAAATAAGACTAGACCACAGTTTAAAAATAAGATCAAACGTCGCAAAAGAGCTCGCAGCGCCTCCAAGCGGCCGTAGTTTGAATTTTCTTCATCTACTCGAGTAGAGGTGGATGTTTACCCGTTTTCATAGAATGATCCGATACAAAAACAATAACCTATGGTATTGGCATTGTAAAAATGAAAACCCAATTATCGGAATTCGCATGGTTTATTGGACTTTGATGCAAGGCTGATATTTTAAGATTTTTTCGCGTAATTAATTCCGCATTGAGAAAAAGTGGCAAGTTTTATTTTGACAGGAGAACGCATTTTTCCAATAAAGTGTCAAACGGGGACCAGTTCTCTGCTTGGAGAGTAAAAAACTGAGTATCACTGCTTGGAGAGTGGAAAACATTAGAATCTCAGCTTGGAGAGTGTGATACGTTCGCAACTCTGCTTGGAGAGTTTGAAACGTTGGCAACTCTGCTTGGAGAGTGAAAAACATACCGGAATCTCTGCTTGGAGAGTGTAATACGTTAGCATCTCTGCGTAAAGAGTGCGACACCTTAGTATCCCTGCATGGAGAGTGAGATACATTGGCTCTGCTTGGAGAGTGCGCCACATAGTACCTCTGCCCCTGGCCTTGTGTTCAGGATATGCGCAAATCTTTGATCTATTTTTAGCAGCACTGACAGGAAAAGAGCCATCATCACGAAAACAGCCGCCGATTCGCACGATAATATACCTATCATCTGATTCGCAGTCCCCGGTTCGGATTCATCATTGAGTCTAATTAAACCCAATTTGTGAGATGAGCTTTCATCTTGAAGGCGAGACCCTCCTTTATACTTCCTCCAACCATCAACCCACAGAAATGAGGGAACTTTCTCATCAAACAATCATTTGATCCGCCCGGAGAAAATTGCCCGCGTTCGTCGACCTTTCATCTTGTTTTTGATGATGTTTTTGTAAGGTTTTCTATGGAATATTACACAAACAATTACAGGCGATTTTCAGACGATTGCACGCCTCTGGTAGATTGGTTCCATATCTCACCGCTAGGGTTTACACTCGGATGGGAATCGCCTGCTGTCCATTCACGTATAATTCACGTGAATAGGGAGTTTTCGCAAAGACCCCGAAACGCCAACGCGAACGTCTGTCCTTTTGTTCGGTGCTCTCTTCGTGGCATCGAACAATAGGTTTGGCGTTGGCTTTGGCGTTTCGGGGGCTTTGCGAAAACTCCCTATTGGCAGAAAAGAAGCCGAAAGAAAACGCTCTGATTGGTTGAAACGGCTGATCACGTGATAATCGACGATAGGCGATCTCAAATTAGCTGGTTTTACCAACCAGAACTCATAGCCTCATAACCTCATAGCCTCATAACCTCATAGCCTCACAACCTCATAGCCTCACAACCTCGTTGTCTCATAACCTCATTGCCTTATAACCTCATAGCCTCACAGCCCCGTCACCTCATGGACTCATAACCTTATAAGTTATCGCCTCTTACCTCATAACCTCTCAACATCATAGTCTGAAGAACTCACAGCTTGAAAACCTCATAGCTTCATTCCCTCAAAGTCTAATAAACTCACAGCCTCATAGCTCATATCCTCCTCATAGCCTCATAACCTAATAGCCTCATAGCTTTCTCGTCGGTGAATCAGCCGACAGAGGGTTTGTGCGCGAAGCCAACTCACAATAAACAAAGCTAACAAGCAATAACGCGGAGTATTTACCCACCGATCTCAACGCGATATTGAATCATAGAAGACTTGGTAGACATAACAAAGAGAGACGTTCAGAAGTTGCAGTGTTACGTTTCCGTTCGTTGATTTTTCTTTGACCAGTATAGTAAATACAGGCATTTAGATGTTGCATTGTTACGTTTTCGTGTTTAATTTTTTTTCTGTGGGAACGTTCAGTATAGTAAAGAGAGAGATTTAGATATTGCAATGTTACGTTTTCGTTTGGGATTTTTCGGAGGTGACGTACTGTGCTGTTCAGTATTACGTTTTCGTGTATCGATTGTTCTGTGGCGGCGGTCAGTACAGGCAAGAGACACGTTTAGATGTTACAGTCTTACGTTTTCATGCATGGGTTGTTTGTGGCGACGCTCATCTCAGTCAAGAGAGACGTTTAGATTTCCTATTCGTAATCAAGACCGAGGCATCTCTCTCCAGATATCACCCCATAATTATTCTGCACAATCAACACACACACAATCATATTTTGAATAATTTCAACTCGTTTTCCAACATTCGGATAATTTTTTTTCTTTAATAAGTACCTGGTGGAATCTGAAGTCTGATATTTTGCCTCAGCGACAAATTTGAACCTTTAATTATCTCACAACGCCGACATTAAAACATCACCGACGGCAAGCTACAGAATCAGACTGTTTTGAATTTGACATGTTTGACATGTTTACACAGATTTTGAAGCATTTCAAGTCAGAATAACGCATTTTAAGAAAAACTCGAGGAAAACAGCGAATGAAATTATCAGCTGAGAGATTTTACAACAATGAGCCAGAAGGATGAGGAACCCGCATAAATATTTTGCCCCACAGGGCGGCGCTGCGAACTGAGCAAAAACGGAGCAAAATGTCGCGTCACGAGTCTTTGACGGTGCAAACAAAAGAAACGGACATTCTTTGCAGGGGGACACTCTTTACTGTTACACCTGAATATTTAGGGCCATATTCATAAAGGGTGTTTAAGACTTAGACGCGTGTAACTTCACTAAATGCACACACTTCCACCATGCTTTTGACGAAGTTACACGCGTCTAAGTCTTAAACACCCTTTGTGAATATGGCCCTTAGTTTTCTTCCCGCAAGACCTCAATAAAAGCCTATTAATAGAGGTTCTACTGCCCCCATCAATAAGAGCCTGTTAATAGAGGTTCTACTGTCCCCATCAATAAGAGCCTATTAATAGAGGTTCTACTGTCCCCATCAAAGTCTATCGACCTCATCATAATCATGACATGATATATCATCGCGCCGACCCCCGAGTCCCGGTATTGGATTATTTCTGCCCCAAACGGGAGAGATATCTATTCCTGGTTATTCGACCTTAGATTTCAACGTTCCACCAACCTGTGGCTCGGTGAAAGCGACGCCTGTTCATTCTCTGACTCCATCGATTCTCACCCGTCTAATTGCTACGTCTGACTTGCCGGGTTCTCATATAGAAAAAGAACCACCCACAATGATAGAAGTCGGGTAGGACACAGAAAGTTAAATGTTGCATTAGAGAGGTTCAGATTCTTTAATGACAACGATACGAGGTTGATAAGCGGTAGTTTAACAACACTGTCAATAGAGGTCTCCCTCAACGCGAGTATGTTTGGCGCAGGATAGGGAAGGAAAACCCTGTCTCTTTAAATCTGATCACCGTCAAATCATCGCCCCCTAGCGAGACAGTTCTGAACCAACGTCGTCTGCTTCAAGGCACAAATTACTAGAGACAGACAAGACAATGCTAACATCTCTTAATTAGATCAATCCATTCTATATCTGCCCCGGATATATTTAGAATATTATTCCAATAAACATACAATTATTTCAGTCCACGTTTCTTTTATTCAAATTGCCTTCATTTACTGCGGGACTTCTAAAGACGGTCACGTGACCTAATGGCGTCTTACTTAGTGAAACATTTCGCTCCAAGTTCGTCTCGTGTTTTTCAAAGGTTGGTTCCGAAGCTTTGAAAGATGAGGACACGACGGAGGCGATGGAGGAATTTAATAAAAATTGTTTCAGAATGGTTAATGGAGCCAGCGGTGAAAAGTCTGGCACACATTAGTAATTTAGAACCTTTTGTTGATAGGTATATGTAGAAGATGGATCTCGTCTAAGGTTTAATTTCCTGTCTTCTGTGTGCGAGACTCATATTTCATAAAAATGAAAGACGCGCGAATGGAGCCAAAGGCGAGAAACGGATTTTAATTTGAATTAAAGGAGAAATGAAGAGATTTAAACCCTACCCCTGCAGGGCCTCGTCTGCGTATAGAGCGAATGGATTTCTTAACGCAGTCAACATCATCTACAGCCTGCTGCGGGGCTGTCTGCAAACGGACCAATCAGAGGCTTTGTTGTGCAGATCAACGACGAATCAAATTTGACCTCATTCGTCCGTAGCCTCGTTGTGGAATACACGCGCTGGGTATTGCCAACATGTGCTCGACGATCGCCAGTCACGTGACCCTGCCATTTTGCGCTGCTCGTTCGTCTGCTAGTATCGCAAAACTGTCAAGTTTTTATGCGTTTGTTTTTTTTGTATTGATACGCGCTGACTGCCAATCAAAACATTGAGACAGACGTCATTCACAGCCAAACTAACGATCGCGGTCGCTTAGCAACGAGACGCGACGACTTTCAGCTAGAAAAGAACATCTTGTTTCAGAAAAACGTGGCGAACTGACCCAAGCTATTTTTTTCGTTCGGGCGAACACTGGTAATCAGCCCAAACGATGTTTGGATCTTGTGTCCAAAACGGCGCGCAGTCATCGGATACACAAATTCACGGTGCAAACTCCATTGTCCATTAATTTAAATGAGGAACCTGTGAACTACCACCACTAGGAGGCGCTGTGATCGGTTGTACCTTTTTTCGACGTTTCGCGCCTGTTGCACTGCGTCAAGGACGTCATGACGTGACGTCATTGCATTGCTTTGCTCTGTGTTTGGCGTCTTTGGTACAACCGCCCGCAGCGCCGCCCTGGGGGGATAAAAAGTTTACCGGTTTCTTCATTGAGCGTATAGAGGAACTTCACGTGACGTCATAATTCGCACGTCAGCCATGTTGGACGTCATTTGAAGCTACGAATGCGTTGGACGTGACGTCCAACATGGCGGCCTCTCGTCGCGGCAGTGACGTCACAATCATAGCTGCACTTCCTCTATAGAGGTTCTTCACGTGACGTCACATTTCCATGACGACACGATGCCGCCATATTGGCCGTCAAAATGCCAAGCGATATCACGGCATGGACACAGCATCAACACACTGATCGTGACGTAAAATATCATAACGTGACGGTTTCTCACGTCGTTGCCGGCCATTTGACGGCCAACATGGCCGATTGTTTGTAGTCATTTGACCGTTGTTGCGTCAGTAAAGGACATCTATACGCGATCAACTCCCTTTAAACTGCATCAACGACAACACAAGGTTTGGGAAGAAGGGTCTCGTACCTTTCCACTCTTACAACCGATACTGAGTAATCCACGAGAACACGCGTGATATGACCGGGTAAAAATCCCCTTTGATATGACGGGAGACACTATCATGTTTCTTCAGAAAGCTAAGTGGCTCGAAATGTCACCAGTCTTTGACCTTATGACGAATCAATGGCGGAGTTAGAACCTTTTTTGAGTGGTTGGATTCACAGCCTACGCACTGAAGACAGCTGCGGCTGTCACACCTGTAATAGTGGGTTCGATCCCCAACTAGCGATGCGATGCGAGGCGGCATATTTCATTTGAAGTTATATTGTGTCGGGTCATTCGTTCAGTCTCAACCATTATTGGACAAAATTAAAGGACCTTTTATCACGGGTTATTCTTTCCTATTACACGGGTAGATGACGATCTTTTATTCCCGCAGGATAGTGCGAAGATCGCTTTAACTTTCCCCTCTATGGGCGGTTATATCCGCAAAAAAGAGGTCCCGAAATAACGACGTTGTCAGTCATGATTTCGATTTTCGAGTCGTATAATAGAAAAACGTTGGGTGGCGCTGCAGTCGTCAGGATGATTTGAAGTTGAAGCTTACAAAGACACTGGGCAGATGAATATTATTATTATTATTCCAATTTTGTAACGTCTACAAATCAGCTGCTACTTTATATCATCCGGGCGACTACAGCGTCACCTAACGTATTTCTCTGTTACGACTCGAGCTCACATCACCAAGACTCAAGATCATGACTTATAACGTGTTTATTTGCTGATATAACGGCCCATATCCGTCTGAAGGACCAGCCTCGTTCGAGTCGCTGTATTGGCAATCGAAGTGTTGACGTACACAGGTTTCTGTCGTGGGCTTGACGACTCAAATAGATAAAGGGATTTTTACTTGATCGTCTCGGGTTTCCCTTGCCTTGTATTGAATGAAAGGGAAGTCGGACGTCTATAGCTTGGATCTATAGGGTAGAAGTCAATGTTTATTGTGGGAAGGGCAGCCGAGTCATATCTGACGGAGTCAAAGCTTATCCTGGTCTCTGGACATCACGTGACAAGCGACGAGTCCGTTCAAATCATGACCGCTGGCAAAGGGCAAACAACGCCACCGACAGAGACGCTATAGAGGTTCTTCACGTGACGTCACATTTCCATGACGACACGATGCCGCCATCTTGGCTGTCAAGATGTCAAGCGACGTCACGGCATAAACACAGCATCAACACACAGATCGTGACGTCAAAATGTCATGACGTGATAGTTTTGACGTCATCACCAGCCATTTGACGGCCAGCATGGCCGATTCTTTGCAGTCACGTGACCGTTCTGACGTCAGTGAAAAACTTGTTACGTGTTACGTATTCATACGCCTTTCTAAACCTCTCAAATAACAAACTTCGCCACGATTATCTTCGGAGACACTACATCAAATAGCAGGAATGCTATAAGAGCTCTCCATATCCAAATCGTTAACTAAACTCCTTCACTTTAATCCAAACTCCGCATAATTTACCGGAAAAACCGAGGAATTCGCTTCTGCAATAATCAGCCGACTCCTCAAGTCCGTCAATCTAATTTGATATAAGATGAGCAGGAATTTGTCCTCGCTGACAATTACTGCTCAAGAGATGATGAGAAAACGACGTTTTTTTTCTTGGAGAACATGAGTTTTTGTGTATATTACAGTAAAGACTGGTGGATCCTGTCGCGTTCTGAAAATTGCGGCGGGATTTGGCAGGTTACGGTACATTGTACATTGGATGGTACGGTCGCAGTTTACTGTAAAGCAGTGGAACTGTCGCATACCGTCACAGATTACTGTAAGGACTGGTGGATCCCGTCACAGATTACTGTAAGGATTGGTGGATCCCGTCACAGATTACAAGGATTGGTGGATCCCGTCACAGATTACTGTAAGGACTGATGGGTCCCGTCACAGATTACTGTAAGGACTGGTGGATCCTCACAGATTTTGCTAACTATAACAGTACACCACAGAGATCAGTGCCGTTCAAATACTCAATGATATATTTGCGGCATCATTATTTTTGTAAATAGCGACCCATTTGTATGCAATCAAACGCAAAAATAAATCGGCATCGCACCCCATGGAATTTCAATAAAACGCATTTTCCGTTTCAATATAACGTGTTTAATGGGAAATACTCACGGTTGTAAATATTATGGATTTTGTTTGATGTTCGGCAAATGTTATTACGCGAGTTCAACGTAGGAATTTGTGTTTTAACGTTCTCGGGAGGGCTTCCGGTTTTTTTATGCACACGTTTTGGATTCTAATGTAATAGGTCAATAACCAACTTTTTCAGTGAAAGTACATCTATCCCAGAGAGGAGGATTCAAGGCCGTTTGTTTCACAAGCAAATGAAACGAAAAGCTGATGAAAGAAGATTCCGAAGTTTGTTGTTTTAAAAGTAGGCATTCCAGCGCCTAGCGACAAAATCATAAACAACTTACCTTCTGTATTTGCCAAAATCGATGATGGTGAAAACATGAAAATAAAAGAAAGATTCTCATAAGTTTTATTATCGCTGGACTGGTGACATCAATCATAATCAAAGAAATAATGCATGATGTTACGCGCCAGATGGAATGATTTCATAGTGCCATCTAGTGTCGTATTGTGGAACTAGAGAATTCCTGAGTATCATCCAGATAGGATTCTCTTCCACATACCGGTAAATCGCACACAACTTAATGACTTCGACATTTTAATCGATGACTGACGTCAAAAGCACAAGACACCCGTATAAAAAAGAGCACGACATGCCTACTTGCTGATTGGTCCGTCCCGGGCCCGCTGCTGCCACCTACCGGGACGAACTAGATCTAGTCTGCCATCATCATTTCAATGAGCAACCTGCAGAACTACAACCACTAGGAGGCGCTGTGAGCGGTTGTACCTTTTTCGACGTTTTATCCCTGTTGCACTGCGTCAAGGAGTCACGACGCGACGTCATGACACACTGATTTGCTCTGTTGTTAACGTCTTTGTAAAACCGCTCGCAGCGCCGCCTGTCGGGATAAAAAGTCAAGCGATTCCTCATTGTAATGTTGAACACGTCTTCTTTGTCTCCACTCCCATCAATATCGTACATAATTCATTATGTTCAGTTGACCACGAATCCCCAACCGGCGGATTACTTCAAGACATAAACGAATGGAGGACATGACCTGGGTTCAACACACCTCATGAATATTAATTAGGAGAAGAGACGATGAAGAACTGGTGATGTTTACGCGTCATTTCTACCAATCGCGGAGGTTCTTTCATTCTGCCCTGTGCATTTTCTGTAGTCGGAGTGGTACCAAGGAGAGTGGCGTAGTGCATGTGGTAGGACGACAGATCGGGAGGCCGCCGGTTCGTTCCCAATCGAGACGACTTTGTCTCAAAGTACCGAGTGATGCGCTGAATGAGCTACTGGTCGAGTTCGTCAGAAGGTTTCTGGAGAGACTGGGTGGTGCATTGGCAGCTGGTGGAACTGCTTTGCAAAACTGACATCGTCATTAACATCGCTGC